>VZTI01001766.1:1992906-2008367 GCA_013397865.1 Struthidea cinerea
GTGAGGGGCGGGCGGTGCCCGGGGACCCCGGCGCGTCTGCTCCACGGCCGGCTCCGGCCCGGGGCGGTCCGACGCTTGCCCTGCCGCCTGGTCCTTCGCGGCCCTCATGCATCGCGAGCCCCAGAGGTGTTTTGGAACCGAGAATGAGCCGCTTGGTCAGTACCAAGGGCTGGGGAACGATCACAGGTCTGTGTTCACCACAAAAGCTGCCTTCTCTTTCTCGAGTCACTGCTCTCTATCCCTTTGCAAGGTTGGGCATGAGGTGAAACTCCAGAGCTACTTCTGTAGCGCCGATGAGAACAGGGGAAGTGGAACGACTGAGGTTTGACGGCTGTGGAGCCCCTCAGAACCACTACACGGCATTGTGTCTGTGCTGTGTTTTTGGAAGAAAACCTAATTAATTGTGACTGGAAGTCTCACCCAAATACAGCCATTTTTGATGGCATGCTTTTCCATGGATTCAGCTATACAGAACTGTGGGCAATCTGTAGCCAATAAATGAACAATGCACCAAATGTGGGAAACCAGCCCGGTTTTGGCCACAATAGCTCTTGTGCCTTCGATACTGTCATTCTGCTATGGGAATGTTGAAGTAAATGAGCCAAACAGTCCCCACATCTACAGGTACTTGGAAAATATCTAATCGCTTGCATAATTTTTTTCCGTCCAACAGTGAACACCCACCAGTTTTTTCCAGAGCAGCACAACTGGTCTATACGGAACATACCAGGAAGCCAAGTGGGCGATTGTCTGTGCCGTTTATTTTTATGTAAGTATTCTATGTAGATGGCAGACTATACAAACAAAATGGAGATATCAGGAAAGTAATCTTAAAGTGTTCAACAGCAATCAGTAGGATTTGTTATTTGGAGGACAAGCCCTGTACTTACCTCCCATTGAAATCGCCTATACTTGACGAATTTTCTTAAGGGTGGAGAAAAATATAAGGCTTTTGATGAAAAATAGCTGAAATTATTCCCCTTTAAACCAGAAAGAATTGGTGCATGGAAGAAATAGTGATTTGAAAAATCCATTTGCTACAGGCATGCAGCGTTTTCTTGAAGTCCTTAATAGCTGGAAACTCCTCTGTTCTGCTATTTTGTGCCCTGTTCCCTACCTTCCCTGAATGTATTGCCGTTAGTAGTGAATACTTAAGTAACAACACTATCGCTCCTTCTCTTGGCAAAAAGTGTGACTTTTTAAGAAATACGTTTCTAAGTAAAACTACTTTCAGTTTATTTATTTGCAGAAAGCAAGTTTATGGAGTCTTTTGGCAGCAACTCAGCACACAATGCCTGTCTAAAGAAGTAACTAAGGATGAGAGGCTTAACTGTTTGGATACTTACGAATGGCGACAGCACCTGCTCAAATGTCTCCTTAAACCTTTTATTGAAGCATGATATCACACTTTCAGCTAGTAAAGTTTTCCTCTCACTTTTCAAAGGGCAGTTGACAGCACTGGAAAACTACACTCAGCACACATAGATTGCAGCATTGATGGCAGATACTAGGATGGATGAACAAGGATTAGCTCTCACAATGGCACAGGATAGGCCTTATCTCAGGATAACAAGCCTTGTTGAAAAAAGCTCTGCAGCTAATGATGGAAAGCTGAAACCAGGTAAAAAGAACCAATAGTGATATTAAAATTTAATAGCATTGAAAATATCCTTGTTCTGCATTTATGCTTTGAGCCTGTCTCTGATTTCTTTACACTTAGCAGATCAAAAGGAACTCAGTTTAAAATTACAGAGAAAAGAAACTAGCACAAACTGTATAAAGCTCAGTGCCAGCATTCCGCTGTGATGAAATGCCTGTGATCTTAAAATAGCTGATACGGTAACTGTTCCCTAATCAGATCAATATTTAAGTCTGTACATTGTTCTCCAGCAAAAACAGATTTCCTGTTCACCAGCAGATTTTTCCAAAAAATATTTTGACTATTACCTTTATGTAGCAATTAAACTTCAATAATATAGTTCTTTATTCAGTGCATTATTGTTCAAGTAATTTCACTCTACAAGTAACACAAATCTTCCCAAGGCTTGAAATTAATTTGCCTTATTGTTTGCTTTTTATTTCTCTTTATTACCCAGAGTAGTTACAAAGTGGCAATGGACTAATCTCTGTGCTTTAACAATCCACACAGGTGTTCATTTGCTAAATGTTTTAAACTAAATGAACCATATCAGTACTAGCAGACTATTACCAGTTATTAAACGTTTCTTGTGGAACATCTGACACCTGTATTAAACTTGAAATTGAAAGCTCTGTAAATGTGAGTGCTTCACATGGGGCCCCAGCCCAATTACATTAAACTCATGAACTACAGTTTGGGGACGATACAGTGCTATGGTAATTCCCAGCATGAAATCGTCTCTAACATTGAAATCTATGAAGCAAAAACTGGAGCGTAATGAAGTAATTTAGAAATTTACTGGCTGTACAGTGAAAATGCATATCTTTAAATTAGAACAATTTTCCTAGCAGTGCCTTTATAGTTTGGGCAGTCCTTTCTTCAGAATTGCAAACGCCACAAAGAAATTTCTACTTGCTTGATGAAATAAAAACCATCGAGTTCTTAGCCTCTTCTTAGGAAAAAGGCCTTGCACTTTTGATCCGAGTATAAAAATCAGTGGAAAAATCTAGAGCATAAATTTGAACTTATTTTATTATTATTTTCTTAGGACATGATAGCTCACTCATTCCCTGAAAAAAAATCCCTTTGATATACAAAAGTATATATATGAGACTGATTTGGTTGTTGGTTTGTTTGGGTATTTTTCCATCTATAATTAGAATACTAATCATTGAATATTAAGAATATGCATCACTGAAACTAACTAGTTCTATTTGCAACAATTTGAAGAAGGCAAGCTCCAAAAGCATTTTCAATAAAGGCTACAAGGAGTCAAATTATTTACGGCATGGGATGTGTTTGATTTACTGCAGCAAGTACGGAAAGGTTGAAAGCGGGTTGAGGACTTTTAACAGTAAGATGCACAAGGGCACTATTTGGGAGCTTTTCTTGCAGTGAATTAGATTTTATCTTTATGGACTTTTTTTCCCCCAGTTGATTGAGTATAATCTGTAAAGTTTCAAACGGGAACCTAAAAGAACAGTTTTATTACTGCTTGTAGCTTGAACGAGGTGGTGCCACTCTGCTGACTGTAAGAGGAGGTAGTATCAGAAGTAGTGGGAGGTACTAATATCTTAAAATCCTACAGTTACTCACCAAACTGGCACGGAGGCACGCATGTCCTATTCTCCATGCCAGCAAGAAGAAACAGAGCTGCACAGCGTGTGCATCTCCTCAAAATACCTTCAATGGTGCAAGAAGTTATCTCCATAAAAATCTTCAGTGGCTGCTTTCTGCTGGAATGCCTCAGCTCTTGCAGGCACCTCCTGCTTAGCCCCTGGCCTCTCCTGACAGGGTCTTGCAAGGTGCCCATGTGTTGGTTGTTTTGACATTCCGCTTCCTGCCTGCTCTGTGAGCATAAATTCTGGGTGGCAATAAAGCCCCTGAAGTCGAAGAGGCCACGTGCACTTGTAATGGCCACACATCAGGACAATTACAAGCAGCTGATGATACCAAGATGGAACTCTTGTTACAATCCTCTAAAAAGCTTATCTGTTTCTTAATCAGTTGAACTGCTGATAGTGACTAAAGATTAGGACTTTTAAAATTAATCAGGAGAAAAAGTGAGAGCCATGGCATACAGCTTTTAAGAATACATTTCTGTCAGTGCTAAGGGTGGTCCCTGCAGTAAGCAGAATTAGTTTAGGTGGGTTACAAGGCAGTTCCAAATTTTCCCAAGGCACAAAGTTTTAATAGAAATAAACCTTGGTGGTGGGGGAAGGAAGAGAAGTATTAAAATGAGATAATTAGGCTAGAACAGCAGAAAGGAAGCTCACACAGCTAGGGGCTTTCCAAGAGATTAAACCTTTAAGCTTACATTTTAATAAATCATTTGCTACTCTGAAGGAGTAGAAAAAGAAGAGCTGCAACTTAACTATTGGAGACCAATGGAAATGGTATACAAAGGACTATGGACAGTAGAATTAGTATAATACCAGAGGAGCTTCAGAACTAAAGAACTTGTCCTTAGAACAAATGTTTGAAAAAAAATGAAGATTCCACAAGTTTCTTCATTTAATTGATATAAGGATGGTAGAGACAATCTATCAAGAACTTTTCCTGAATATACAAGAATACATGGATAACTAGTGGTAATTACAGCATTTGTCTTCACTGCAGTGATAATTTTTTATATATTTATTTTTTTACACTGACCAAAACTCACCTTGCTTTTGCACTGTAGTTTTAACCTCCAGTGTAGAGAGCCAGACCTATCAGCCTTTTATATACCATTTTCAGTAAAAAAAACTTCTACACAAAATGTATGAACTCAGCACTTTATTTGATGAGTGCAAGCCCACAATTACTCCAGATTAATTTTCTGAAAGAACTGAATTCATAAATAACAAGTTAGTAGTAATTCATTTAGAACATAGGTGACTTAGAGCTCAGGTCCATCTTGAATCAAATCCATCCCAGTTTTTACAACTCATCAAGAAAAGGAGTATTTCCCAAATTCCCAGTAGCTGCCATTGATTTCTTCCCACTGATGAACTTCTTTGCAGCCTGAAAATAAATCAGGGAAGTGGATATGAGGAAATATTCACTACAACGGAGTTGACGCTACTCATAGCATCAGCTTCAAGTTACTAAAACAAAGAACAAATCCTGGCACTACTATAATATACAATCATGTAAACAATCCTCCTTTTGCTGTATAAACCTAATTGCTTCTAATGCAGCTGCTCATTACTTTGTAATCTAAACAGAAATGGCAGATTGACAGTTGGATATAAAAGGCGTAAACTCTAAAAATGGTTATTCCTGAAATAATTATTACACCATAAAATACAGTGTATCTCATTACTACTAAAGCTGTTGCTAGTTGCTGCTGCAATACAAATACGCAACGACTGTGAAAAAACAAATTTTATATCTCAGAATTTCTCTTTATGATGGATTTTTAGAAATCTGCTTCACGTATAAGCAACAAGGTAATATGCAGTAGCAACAAAGTTACATCAATTTATCACTGAAACCCAAATTGTTTTATTAAACACACCCATTATTCCAGACTCAGGAAACCTAAAAACCTTGACACAGAATCACCTGCACTAGAAATAATATGAAGTTTTCCATGAATATTAGTTGGCAGTTTTGGTAAATTTAAGTGAAGAAGATGAGAATTTTACATAATTCCCAGCTACACTAGTTTTACAGTGTATTGGATTAAAGAGTCTTCTGCTAATAAAGTAAGTGAAGACATCAAAAGATACCCAGCTGGGATTTGTAAATGAGCTGCCTTTTCTATTTTTAAAGATAGTATATGTGTGTGTTTATAAACACACAGAAATGAGCACCAGTTTTCCATAAAAAAAACCTGACACAGTGATTAAGGAACACCTGTAGATGCTGACACATACTTACATTCACAACATCGGCAGTGGCTACAGAGTCGATTTTTTGAGCAGCAGCAGAGGGGGACGTGTGTGTGCCAGAAACCAGGGACTCAGAGCCAATTTCATTCAGTAACCCTTTTGAGGTCTCCACTGACATCAAATAGTTGGCTTTCAGCTGATTTCTGCCACCAAACAAAGCATCAAGAATAAGCAAGCTTGTAAATGCTGCTATTACCTTCCCCACCACCCCATAAATACAATGAGGTTTTGGTCCTTTTAAACTCTCAAGACTCCATTTTGAAAGGTTTCCCTTTCCTCACAGGGAAGGATTCCGTGATTAGGAAAGAGGCACCACGAACAGACCAAGCATAAAATGACAGGTACTTGAACATCTACTGTCTCCCCACACAGTCAGAAGATCTCTAGCTCAGGATTTGTTTCTGTCTGAAGTAATTAATGCAGTCAGACAAACTATCAAGTTTAAACCTAATTTTCTCGTCAAAAACAGATGGATGCAGAGCAATTTTTTCCTAAGTGATAAAGAAGCAGTCAATGTAAATGGTCGCGCTCCTCCTGTAATAGTTCCATGTTTTGTTAAAAGACAGTGAGTTTATGTTTTTTTTTCTTGCAGAATCACTGTTACATACGAAAACCTAATTTTTATAAGCCAGTCCTTCTATTCTGAAGACAAAAAGATAGAAAACAATTTATTCCAATAGCGCATTATTAAGTAGCTTGGTGTTTCTGATTGAATTGCCAGACTCTGCAAATAGAACTGATTGGGTTTGGGGTTTTCTTTTTCAATAAAGGAAAAAGAGGAACATAGGAAAAAAAAAAAAAAAAAGACAAATAGCCACAGCAGCACTGTGTGTAACTCCCTAATACTAGGCAGCTTTGTTTAAAAAATAAAAAGAACAAAACAAAACAAAAAACCACAAAACCCACAACACACAAAACAAACAATGCCCAGTATAAAAGTCCAGAATCCGCCATTTAGCTACTAGTTACAATTATGCCTAGGCTATCTTATTTTGTGTAATTATGCTTTACGTGGAGGCTTTGTAAGTATTTTATACATGCACAGACGATATTTTCCTTTTGCTACTTGAGTCTGTACTATCTTGTTGTATTGCACAACTGCAGTTTTAAAAGCTCAGTGCAGTTTAACACCACTTGGAGACCCCCTCCCCCAAATATTCCTAGGGGCATGTATTTCAAACACTTGGTGTAACATCACTAATTCAGTGCTTTACACTTGCAGCCCCTCATTACTCTTTTTCTTTGAAGATGGCACAGATTGCTTATTATAATTGTTTTGGGAATTGCTCAGTGTAACTGTAAAGGGAATAACTTAAATAATGCAATTTAGGATTCTAATTCAAATACATCTTAATACTACAGAGTATGATTAAAACGACAGCATCTGCTGACACTTGCTAATTTCTTACATTGAAACAGTCTTCAGAAAATATTAACACTTCTCTAACAAGTTTTTATTAGGAAATAACACTACTGGAGAATCAGTACAGCTTTGGAAAAGAATATCGGCAGGGGCTCAGTTTTAATGCAGTACTGGGAGCAGTTCCCCATGGAAATAATTACAGGATAAGCTCTGCTATGCAGAATAGTCTGAGTGTTTGACAAGTAGGTGCATGTTAAGGAACTTCTCTTTACAGCACACGAGAGTTCTTTACACACTTACTTTGCTGTTGTGACATCGGCATCAGTGACGCCGCCCTGAGCAACTGCCTTTACCTGGTTCAAAGCAGCTTTAATGACCTGAGGAAAAATAAATCATTTAAGATTTCTTCCCACATTAAATTTCAACATGTTATTTCTTCTATCTGACATCTTGGAAACTTCAAGGGAAGAGCAGCTGACAACATGATGATTATCTGTCTGAACACGATTCTGAGCAGTTTTATAAAAAAGCTAAAACCAGTGTAATGAATGCCTAAAAATGCACAAAAACCAGTGTGGATTTTAACTGCACCACAGCATTACTTTATATGGTCTCACCATTTTTCATGAAAGCGTTCAGTTCTGCCAGCTTCAAGAGACAGCATGTTCTTCATCATATACTTAGGCTTACAAATGTAAATCAGCAATTACAGTCAGCAATTCAAGGCATTTTACTAACTCCAGTTCATATTATGTATCTGTCCTTCCCACAAAGCAAGCCTCATTCCCAGCTTACAGAGCTAAGTCATAACTGAACATGCAGCATTCCTATACAGGAAATCAGATGAATTTCCTTTTTTTTTTTTTTTAAGATGAATCGGTCACTATCTCAAATCAAAACACTACTTTGAAGGTCATGTTGTTAATACTTAAATTCTAATCAGCAACTCACCTCCCCAGCATTTGGAGCCTGGGATATGGTATAAATCCCAAAGAGCCCAGAATCAGAGAAATTAACATTAAATGCGGAAACCTGCAAAACAAACATTATCATCAACTGTTTCAAATATCAGAGTAATTCAGCATCAAGCATAGGAAAATAATTACTATTAGGATCTAAAATAGTGTAATTCAAGAAGCTAAACTCCATCTGTGCTGAGGAAAGATCAGACTTCTGGAAGCCCTTCACTGATACACTGTAAATGAGTGCAAGAACAAACTAAGATTCTAGCAGAAGGTAGTAATCTCTCAAAGATAATAAATGTTTTACTTAAAACTCAGAAAACAGGAATCCTTTGAACTTACATCAAATGGCTGGCTGGTTGCTTTAGCAACACCCTGGGTCAATTTGCTGGTAACGCTGCTTCCCCTCTTGACAAGGGGCCCAGCACCTAAAACATACTGAAGCACACTGAAGGCATTTGCTTCTGCGCTCCCAACAACAGCTCCTTCTGTTACAATGGCAGCATGGACAAGGCTATCACCGGTCTGTTTCCTGATTTCTCCTAGACATACAACAGAATAAAAGGTAATACAGTGTTGAATTAGAAACTACTGTACATTCAGAGGCATGCAAAAGAAATATTTCCATTTAACGAGAGAGAAGTCAGGGCCTGAAGTTACTGCATGTCCACTCAGGAAGGCAGCATGAGGCTGCAGGTAATTTTAAAAGGTCCTTTACATTCAAAATTTTTCTTGCTAACACAAAACCCAGTACCTTACTATACCTTATTTGAACCTGACCCTAAACCATACAGAATATGGGATGATAAAACTCCACATAACAAATACCGAGAAAAACAGTGTACCTTCTGTTCATAATATTTATGTTGGCTTATAGAAACGGAAGTTATTCCAGTCAAATATTAAATGTTGGAAAATTTC
Organism: Struthidea cinerea; assembly: GCA_013397865.1. Taxonomy (NCBI): domain Eukaryota; kingdom Metazoa; phylum Chordata; class Aves; order Passeriformes; family Corcoracidae; genus Struthidea; species Struthidea cinerea. The sequence continues at coordinate 2,001,670 of VZTI01001766.1, forward strand.
TTTTTCCCCTTCATGTCTTTACAGAGATATCTGATACTCCAACTAAACAACAGCTGTTGGTAATGGTACAAGACACTGCTCTGAAAGAGCTCAGCCTTGTTTTAACTTACCACATTTAACACATCTTCCCTAAATAGAAATCCTACCTCCACTTCCTGATAGCCCTTAATCTACTCTTCCAGGAATCTTACCAAAACTGCCAAGAGAAACCATATGCTAGCTTGTTTTTCACTTTATAGAAAAAATGATGTCGCAGGTACAACTTTGTTGAAGAGCTGGGTTCAGCTTGATCCCACAACTTTCAGTGGTGGAAACTTCTGCTTATTGGAACAGGATATGCATCTGAACTGTCACTTCCAACGCCCAGCATTTAGTGCAGCTGTATAGTTTTCAGTTGTAACTTTGAATACTACTACATTTAAAAACAGAGAATCAGTCACTCAGAATAGATACAAGAAACATCCTTACCCCCTCTATAAACAGCCTTTGCACCAGGAGCACCAGCTCCACTTCGGATATTTAGGAATTGCTCTGCAACTTGCTTTAAGGTAGAGTGCTTTATGCCTGCAATACAACAGTTACTCTGAATAATGCACTGACATTTAAAAGCTACAGCAGTTAAATAAAAGTGTTGGAAGCCTATGGTAACATTTTACTTCTACAGAGAACTCAGATTTCTCCAGCAGTTTTCCCACATGACCTACAGTATTCATTCAGGAACATACATACCTATTCCTACGAGAGCCATTCTTGAACTTGTGAAATTGTTCTGTACAAAGTGGTGAAGCTGTAACAGTAAATTCATATTTTAGGGGTTTTTGTTTAAAGAACAAAAATCATGTGTGTTTCTGACATAGCCCCTTACACTTCTTAAAGCAAATTCCAAAGGTTCCAGAAGGAATTGTCTATAGAATGTCATTTTATTGCATTCCCCAGTGACAACTACAAAACCCTTTTATACAAGAACACCTGCATTTCACTGACAGCCTTACTGTCAACAGAAAGCCATTGACATTAACCATCTGAATGTGAACATGAGTTCTGTCCCCAGTACTAAAAGCTGCACGGAAATAAAATATTTTAACACCAGATCAATAAGGTAGTAAGTACTGACTGTATATATACTAAATTAATTTTCTCTCACAAGTGCCACCATCCATTCCTGACAAAAAATGGAAACAGATATATAACACAATAAAAATAACCCTACCTGCTCAGAAGTAATTTTTCCAACTCTGTAGTCTGGACAATACAAGGGGTTTGCCAGAGCATTTTTATAAGCTGCAGCATGCAAGTTTTCCAGCACCCCTGAGAGGAACGAAGTTTCAGATGATTAACATAAGAGCCACATGTAATGAAGATTATGAATGAAACCAAATGGAGGAGAGCTGTGGTCCACTTTAAGGACCATAAGATCTGCAAAAGCAGATCTGGAATAATCCAATTCGTATGGAAGTTTCATCCAAACCCTTGGGCTGGAGCAATCTGGCCTGAGGCCTTCTATTCTTCTGTAACTTATTAGAAAGAAACCAAAATAAACTAGTGACTTGTGTATGCTCAACATTTTTTGGCTTCAACAGCAAGCTATAAATGCAACCAGTGTTTGGAAGAAGGGGAGCAGCAGAAAACAAAACCACACCCCAATATCCTTTTAATTAGTTTCATAATCATCTTCACTGTAGGCATCCCTTGTTCTTGAGAAAGAACAGGCTCTCTAGAATACTATTTGTAGCTTTGTGAGGTGTCTCATCTATCTCCCTACTCAGATGAAGGATGCTAGTGTCTTCAATTCCCTTCTCATTACTTTTTTTTGCATTCCAACAGCATTCTAGTAATTCCTGTTTGATATTCTCCTTGTATTTGTTCATAGTTTTTCCTCCTTTCTTCATAGTTCTGTTTCTGAACTGTAACTGAAAATACTGCATTACTATGAAAACCATCCTGCAGTTGATGTAAGTTAAAGAAAAAAAAGATTGTGAATAATTTAAAAAAATAGCAGCACTGTCACCTTCAATGGGTTACAAAGGTAAACATGCTTCAGAGTGGTACAAATTATGTGTATTGTGTAGAACTACCTGGGTGATCTTGCATGATGAGAGTTAGTAACACAAGATATACTGGATCAGGCTTGATCTGACTGAGGCTTTGTGTTGTGTTTCCTCTTTGTTTTTCCATAAACACAGAAATCTAAATTTACAATCCTAAAGCTGGAACCCATTTACAGTGTGATGAAAATACATATTGTTTTTATACCAAAATAACCATACAAATTCAACAAATCTTTTGTAGGAGACTGTTTTCACACCAATGAGTAATACCTAAATAAGGTTTTCAGAACACAAGCTTCTGCAAATACATTGTCAACAACAGTCATGACTTGCACATTCTTTGGTTGTACTCAAAGAAGAACTAAAAATGTAAAATGGAAGCTGTCAAGGAGAATGGTGTAAGCTGTCTTCAGCATGTTACTCGCTGAATGTTATCACAGGCTGGAAAAACCTGTGTATTAAAAAAAGTTCCAGAACAACAGAAAGACCATACCTGAAAAATTAAATGGTCATGTGACAGAGCAAAAGGGAAACTATTTTTTCCACTTCTTTTCATTTTGAAGGAACTCCCTGCAGAGCCAATACCGTGGATCAGAAAACACACTCACCAACTTGGGGATTCTGAAATGCAATTGCTTTATCAACTTTTAATTTTGGCTGAAGATCAGCTACTTCCCACGGTCTGAACTCTGGTGCTGTGGTGACATTCAGAAGATACTCCATGACGGTATCACTAGATAAAAAACATTACAAAGGCATTACACACAAGTAACGTGTACTTCTTCTGCAGTTGAAAGCAGTTCAAACTAATCTGTAAGCAACGCATTAACAACACAAGGCATCGCTCCAGCCAGAGCAGTTATTAGCACTGCTGTACAAAGTAGGATAATTCAATTCTGTAGCATTTGTATGCTCAGTAACATGACACAGGAGTTGAATATTAATATAGTAATTTACCGATTTATTACAAAAGAATGAGAATAGATATTCCTCCCACCCTGTAAAATGACAGGTCTTCACTACCAAGCAGTTTGTAAAGAAGGCAGTAATTCCCATTATAGCCCATCCAGATACCTACACATAGTCTCGCAGACATTCAACAGAGTAAGCCATTTTCTCTCTTGTTGCATGCACACTACATGAGAAAAAAACCAAAATCCATTTCAGCAAAGAACACAGAAGTGAATTTTCACACATACTGCCCATTGATCAAAGTCATCAGCAAGATACAGACTGGAATAACTACTTAACATTAGATCTGTTTGGGATGACTGTTTAAAGAAGTGATACACACACAGTAGAAACACGCATAATTAAAACTCACATCTTCAGTATTCAAGTAATAACAAGTGTCTTGTGACCATCAGAATTTAAGATACCACAATAATTCAAGGTAAAACAGCAAATAAGGCTGAATAGCAAAACTTGAAGAAACATGTGTGTATGTATTAAATAAAGCAATTTAGAAATTACTCTCTTTGGGTAGAAAAGACAGTTATCATGTCCTTTTACTTCAACATATTTATTATTGACAGGACCAGAAAAGGGTAGAGTCTCAAGTCATAAAACACTATTTCTAACCAAATTCTAGATAAAAAGATCTTACTGGATGATTTGAAGATACACTGGAAGAAAGCAGGCACAGTGAGATCCCTCTTCTATTTCTCTTACTATTGTTTTCTAGGCTAAAAACCCTCAAATCACAAAAGCCAACTACTGTCTGTACTGTTCCCAAGGTTGCAGTATGAGTAGTATCTATTCACAAAAGATGAAGAAAAACAATCTACTGACTTTAGGAAGTTTATTCTCAAAATCTGAAAAGGCAGAAAAAAAATTAGGCTTTCTAAACAAATTATATTTCTTCCATGTGCACAATATTTATATTTTATTTATTGAAAAGTGTTTTTAAAATACAAATCACGAGTGCACCCCTGAAGCTTAACAGAACAAAAGGCACAAGATGTTCCTTGACAACATTCAGTATTCAAGTACCACTTCCTCGCTGAGCTTACCCACCTACACATTGTTGTGCTTATTGTCTTATGTTTCCTTTAGTCACAGAGCTCATTTGCCTCTCACCAACACAGATTATCTTTCTATGTGGTTACCAACCTCAGGCTGCCCCCAACAGCTTCAATGCCGCGAGTGATCCGGAAAGAGGAAGCTCCTTTAGTAGTCTATTAAAACAAACATAAAAAATAGGCAACTTACAATTCTAGCTGTTTAAAAAACAGATTTTGTGTTGATGGCAGCAATAAGAAAAACTACTCAGAAATATTCCCCACATGCACAAAATTGAGTTTGTATCAGCCACCTCACTAATTTTTACTGCAGCTTAAATAAAATGAGTTATTGTGCATAACTGAATATAGATATACTACATATATTTAGTTTAAGACACCAGAAGAGAGCATAATTATAAATAAGTATTACTTCCCATCTTCCAGTAACATTTCTCCTGCACTGAACCACATAACCAAGTACCACAGTACATTGTTCTCCACTTTGTAAGACCTCTTACATTAAATTTTACCATACCAGTTATTTTTGCAGTAATAAATCTTTGACCATTTCACCTACTGTCAACATAATAACAAAGGCAATAAACACCTACCAAATTAGATGCAAGACGAAGCAGGTGAGCAGTTCCCAGGTTACTGGTGGTTTCATATCTGCTGCCTGTTTTGATAAACACACCAATTCTTGAAGTTGGAGAGAAGTTTTCCAGAGATGCAATAACTAAGCCATTTGGTAATTTTGTGATCTGGATTAAAAACAAAAAAAACCTTTGTTTTCGTTCAGTGTAAGTACTATCACAGCTCTACTTTGACTGAGTTTAAAAAAAATAAATTAAAAAGAGATGGAAAAAAAAAACCAACCCTGTATTTTAATACTGACCTCAAGATCCTGAGACTCCGGAGATAATTTCACTTTTGCTGCAGTTCCTGAGGATGCAACTTTGGGAGCTACTTTAAGTGAGTAAAATCTCTTCTAGAGGAGAAAGCATAAGAGAATGGATTTCCTTAATTAGTTCATCACATGTTTCCATATATACTGAAAAAGAAACTAATTTTAAAGTAGAAATACAATGAAGGACTTCAAACACTGGAGTAAAAACAGTGATTCCCTTGTAATTCCTCTGATTATTTTTTACATCAGTCAGGACCTGTGCTATGACTTACACAAGGACTTTGGAATTTCAAGAAACCGCACTGTAAGAATGCTTTCCTCCCCTCCTCTCTTTGTTGCTGTACAGTGGGAATCTCTCTCAATCAGTCAGTAGGACACCTGCAGAGCAATTAACTGAACCAAGAGCCACAGCAATCCGCATACGCAGCACAACACCTTGGAGGTAACTTTAAATTCCTTAGGTGTAGGCAGTTCAGCTCTTGAAGAGTCACCTCAGAGCTCCAACCTGTCTGCACTGACTGCTGCATACAAAGAGGACACGTGGGCAAGTCCCCAGACTGCAGTTTGGACCTGCTAAAATGGGGCCGGAGGAGGCCATGAAGATGATCTAGTACTGGAGCATCTCTGCTACACAGACAGGCTCAGAGAGCTGGGGGTGTTCGGCCTGGAGAAGAGAAGGCTCCAGGCAGACCTCATTCCAACCTTGCAGGACCTTAAAGGGGCTTTTGAAAGAGATGGAGAGAGACTTTTTATACAGGCAGATAGTGACAGGACAAAGGGGAATGATTTTAAACTGTCAGAGAGTTTAAATTAGATTTTGGGAAGACATTCTTCCCTAAGAGTGTGGTGAGGCACTGGAAAAGTTGCCCAGAGAAGTTGTGGATGCCTCATCCCTGGAAATGCTCACGGCCAGGTTGGATGGGGCCTGGAACAACCTGGTCTAGTGAAAGGTGTCCCTGCCCATGGCAGGGGCCTGGAATGAGATGATCTATAAGGTCCATTCCAACCCAAACCATTCCATGATTCTAGGATTCTAATAACCAGAAGCAGTCCTTCACACGAAAGAGGTGCGTATCACAAAAGCCCTGCCTTCAGCAGCTAGCAACAGAAATGACAAGACAATTGATTTCAAATCTGAAATGCTATTGCTTTCCACCCACTTTAGAAGTTGCTTATACTAGTAAATTTACATATTACTCTTGTTTTCACATTAAAAAATAACTTAATTCCCATACATCTCAAGGTGAAAGCCGAGTGACAGAAACACCACTGCACTCAGCTGTAAGGATGCCAGTGATGTAATTCCCATTGCTTTACCAGAGACTGTCCAGCGTATGAGTCTAGGAAAAACTCCTTCCCCTACAAGGATTTGGTAAGACACCTAGTTTTAACCTCTAAGTCTAGTCATTTATGAACTACCACTGCATATCTAAAACCGACCCACAAACACGCTGTCACTCAGAGGTCATTCTCCATCCCACTCGAGCGCATTTGCAGGGGAGATCCAACACAGGTTCCACCCCAGCTGTCCGCCGGCTCCACGAGAGCCTTTGAGCAGCACAAGCCGCCTGCCTCCTCCCCGCCTCCGGGACACGCCAAGCCCCCGTGCCAAGGGCACCACCATGTCCCAAGCAGCTGAAGCTTCTCCAGCGCGGCTCTGGCAAAGCCTCGGGCGCCGCTCGCTGCGCGGCGCTCCGGGCCCGGCCCGCGGCCTGTCTGACCTTCAGCCGCCGTCCCGCT
>VZTI01001766.1:2008376-2022119 GCA_013397865.1 Struthidea cinerea
CAGCCCGGCAGCCCCGCTGCCATGACCGCCGTCCGCCGCCCCCTGCCCGGCTCGCCGCCCCGGCCTGGCCGGGGTCAGGCCCGCCCGCAACCGCCGGGCCCGGACTGCGGCTGTCACCGCCAGCTGTGCCTCTCCCGCACCGCGCACGGCGCGCCCGGGTCTCGCTCACCGAGAGGGAACGCGCGGCTACCGGGAACCGCTTCATCGTCCCGCGCCCCTCGGCTCGGCCCCGGCCAGGACAAGATGGCTGTCCCGGAGGGAGACCCCGCCTTCCCGGCACGCCCCGCGCCGCGCTGACCTTCCAGCGAGCGAACCCCGAACTCTACTGCTCCGGCGGGACGGCGCGCCGGGAGGCAACAGCGCCACCGCGCGAGCGCCGGGGACTGTGCGCCTGCGCCGCGTGCCGCCCCCTCCCGGGCACTGGGGGCCGTGACACCCTGCGGGGCGCGGGGTCCCGGCGGCGGCGGTCCCTCGGGAACGTGCCCCGGCAACGTCCCTCCGGAACGTGCTTCGGGAATGTCCCTCGGGGTCGTGCCGCGGGGCGCGGGCCCCGACGGCGGCTGTCCCTCGGTCTGTGTCCAACCTATGTCAGGGCCATTCCGTGGCGTTCGCAGCCTCCTTCCCCCGAGCGCTGCCTGGGTGAGGAGGGACAGCGGCGGTGCCTGCGGGTGCGGCAGCTCCCGGGCCGCCGGAGCTCCCCTCGAGCAGGACTTCAGCGGGGACACAGCGGGATCTGCCCCGCGGCCGTGATTGGCGTGGGGCGCGGAGGCGGTTCCGCGGGGCGGTTCCGCGGGGCGGTTCCGCGGGGCGGTTCCGCGGGGCGGTTCCGCGGGGCGGTTCCGCGGGGCCGCCCCGGCGAGATCTTAGCGGCGGTGCGGGCGGTGCGCGGTGTCGCAGTCTCGGAGTCCCGTGGTCCCGTCCCGTCCCGTCCCGTCCGCCCGGTTCTCGCCATGGGCTCGACTCCGCCCGTGTTCATCGGCGCCGAGGAGGTGGAGAAGCACCTGCACCGCGCCAGCCTCCTGCTGCCGGCGCTGGAGGCCGCCCTGGCCAACTTCTCCGCGGGCGCGGCGGGCGGGGTGGTGCAGCCCGTGCGCACCGTGCTGCCCGTGCCCCGCCACGGCGGGTGAGGCACGCAGCGGGGCTGCCCTGGCGGGACGGCGAGCGGGGTACCGGCAGCGGGGGTAGCGGAGGCGCGGCGGGGAAGGGACGGGGTGGGCGGATTTGGAGCATCAGAAAAGGCCCCTGGTACCGAGTTACCGATTAACCGGCCGGTAGCGGCGTGGCGGTCCCAGCCCGCTGGCTGTGAGCTCCTCGGGTAACGGTGCGTGAGTAACGCGGGTGATTCTCCCCCCGAGGTACCTCGGAGTCATGCCCGCGTACAGTGCTGCAGACGATGCGCTGACAACCAAGTTGGTGACTTTCTATGAGCACCTGAAGGACTCCTCTGTGCCTTCTCACCAAGCGACTGTCCTCTTATTTGACCCCAGCAATGGTACTTTGAAAGCTGTAAGTCTCGTGTGTCCTTCTGCATTCTTCTCTGCTCATGCTTCTGCTTCTTGGGAGCTGGAGCTGGTGTAAATTGGCCTGAGTTTACCAACATCATCAATGTGTTTGTGTCAAATCAGGATTTGGCCTAAAGCTGCCTATGTTTCGTTTGTGTTAAACTGTACTCACTGTGCTATTTACTGCTGCTCGTGGTTTGAATCTGATAGCTCAGAGGGGAACTGGAAGAGAGAAATTATCAGGAAAATTTTATCTTGCATTTGAAAGCAAAAATACCCCTCACCTTGTGGATAAAGAGTGGATCCTGAACCATCTTAAGTCTCAAATTGAAAGAGATTTACAATTTGCATTGCAGGGAATAGTATAAGAGTCTGATTACTTTATTTAAAGAATTTAAGGAATTTCTTTTAAGAACAGTGATGATTTGCATTGCACTTTAGTGATAATGATTTATTAGAGGGCCAGAACTGGTCAAGAAAACTATCTTGGGTTTTTCTATCAAATGTGCGGGGTTTTTAAGCCCCATAATTAATATGTGATATTAATTATATTATATGCAGTAGCTAATGCACATTGAGGCAGGAGTGTCCCATGTGTGATACACATTTAAGGAATTCCATGGTTCCCTGTCATCCCTCTGTACAGACCAAGACAGTGCAGACTGGGGAACCACTGCCAGCTTGCACTGGTCCCTGGTCTTACTGGAGTGCAGAGCATCGGAGTCGTATCCATCTATTCCCTGTGCTGGAGAGCCAGGGAAGTGCAGGGCATCAGCAGTTGGGTGAGTTAGAGGTGGCTCTTCTCTGACCATTTTCACTCCTTTTGTGCTGATGGAATGGCAGGGAAGAACTGGAATAAACAGAGAATCTGCCCAGTTTGAATGTGACTCTGTATGGTTGCTGTAATAATAATTACCAACTTTTACGTGTGTATATCTTTTATATCTGTAATACCACATCATCCACAAATTGGATGAAAACGTTTGGCATTTATTCATATTTTCGATGTTCACATCAGTCTGTTTGAATTTTTTTAAAGGTCCTGGATGGCAGTGTCATTACAGCAAAACGAACAGCTGCAGTTTCTGCCATCGCTACCAAGGTGTGTCTTCTGTTCTCTCATCTGGGGCTTGGAGTTATAAAATAACTAGGAGGAATGATTCAAATGGCTTTTCATCCAGTACAGCTTTAAGTTAGATTTATGCTAACACTTAAGCTCAGTGTTTTGAGTCAGTCATGTCTGGCTTTAACACTTTGTGCGTGATTGGAGAAGGACCCTGAGTTATATTTTTGTGGCTTCTATTGCACGCTCTTCTAGGAATTTCCTGAGCTGTCTTTCTCTGTAATTTTCTTTCTTTTGTGTTTGTCTTAACCTGCCCCTTTATGGCTTTGGGCGATGTAGCTGTGGTGATATACTGAATTTTATTTAGATAGATGCCTTCTTCTGTCAGGACAGGACAGGTGGGTTGCACTGGACCTGTGAAAAGAGGGAAAAAGCACATTTCCTGAGCAGTTAAGATAGATGATGCCCAGTATAGATGGATAACTTGTCCAGAGGTGTCTGTCTGTCTGTCAGTGTCTCTGTTGTCACTGGAAGATGTCCAGATGACTGTCCCTGACCATGGCCATAAACTTCAGTGTCTGAAGACAGGTGAGGTATATCTGGCTGTGTGTTGCTTTACATCACCTCAGTTTCAGTGGGAAATTGTTGTGTTGGAATTCTTTTTTAAAACCTGTTTTTGGTTGGGCTGCTAACAGCAGGAGGACAGCAAGTGGCCATGCATTGCACAGCAGGGTTTTAGCCTTCACCTCAAAGGGTGAGGCAATTAGAAGAGGGCCAGAGCTGAAAAATACTGTTGTTTGTCACCCCTGAGCTTTGCATCAGAGTGAAGGCTGATCTCACTGCTTTGTGAGGGGCAGTCCTCATGCCAGGGTGGCTCTGTCCATGGCAGTGGAGCTACGCTGGCATAAAACTGAGTGAAGGACCTGTCCCCAAGAGCTTCTGCTGAACCAAAGGACAGAATGATCTGCAATGAACTCCTTGGACAGGAGGTTACAGGACCTCATTCATTTTGGCCATTCTTTATTGGGTCAGTTCTGATGGTTTTTGTGCAGTCCATGCTGGCTTCAAAGGAGCTTGGCTGCTGAAGGTTCTTGAAGATCAGATCCTTCATTGTCATCTGTTGTTTTGGGAAATTTTCAGGAGTGTTTGAGTTTAGCTCGTGTTTGTCATCTTGTCCTCTTTATGGGATTTGCTTTTCAAAGACCCACGGTCTTACGCAAAGAGCCTTTGAAATCAGTGCTTCAGAGTCTTTAAAAGGCACACTAAAACAAGTTCTTGTTACTGGAAAATGGGATCAATGAGATTTTTTTGCATTTGTTTGAAGCAGAATAAACCTTGAGAGCCTAGACAATTCCAAAGCTTTTTAGACAGGAGTGAGTGGCCACAGCAAATGTGTAAACAAGGATAGGTTAGGGCTGGGCTCCAGCAGCCCTGTCTTCCCCTTTGCCAGGTACTGGTGAATCACAGGCAAGAACTAAACCAGGAAACCAAAAGCAACTGTAGAACTGAATTGTATTATTTGTTCCTCAGAACCATCCCAATTTTTACAATGTCTGGGTGTTATGGCTCTTGCCATGCCAAGCTGTGTTTGTGGTGTGATTTATTGAATTTATTGAATTTATTGAATTCAAGAAGGTGTTTTAGTGTGGGGCTGCCAGGACCAGTTTACTGGTGCAGCTGCCACTCTCAGTAGTGATGGTTTGTGGGATTCTGAGCCCTGCTTTCAGCCAGTGCAGGACATCAGCACTGTGGTTTTACACTTAATCAGCCACAGGGGTGTGTCAATACTGGGGTGTGCTGAGGCCCCAGAACTTGCTGTTCGTGCTGTTGCATCTTGGATCTGAATTTCGAGTCAGACAATTCAACACTGGACTTAAGCCAAGATGTGCTTTGGTGCCATTGATGCTAGCTTTTGCATTAAAAAAAGCCCTATATATATATAGTGATTATTGTTTATAATACTTGTTTATATATTTTCTGTTGTTTAAAAGGACTAACAATACTGCTTTCTTTTGTAGTATTTTGATATGTATTTTTAATGCCTGTTAATATATTGTTCCTGTATTTTCTCTTTTGTTTTTTTTTTAATTTCTGATACTGTTCAGTTGTTAATGCCAGCTTTTGCAGAAGTGCTGTGCATTTTGGGAGCTGGTGTTCAAGCATACAGCCATTACGATATCTTCACAGAACTGTTCACGTTTAAAGAGGTAAGGGACACATCTGAAGAGGATACATTTATTTTTCTCTCTTATGTTGCAGGATACATTACAAAACCATTACAGCCAGTGAAGTTGTGTCAGGTCAGGCTGGGATGGAGTTCCAGTTCCCCAGAGCAGCCTTCCCAGTGCTGTGCCCTGGCAGCTCAAAGGGTCTGACAGCACCCCAGTGTTTTGGCTACTTCTGAGCAGTGCTCACACAGCATCAAGGCTGTCTCTCCAACGTTTGTTTCTGTTCTATTAAACTGCCTTTATCTCGACCCACAAATTTTTCCATCCCATTTTCTCTTCCCTCTCCCTGTGCTGCTGGGGAGCAGAGTGATAAAACAGCTTTGTGGACACCTGGTGGCCAGCCATGGTCAATCCACCACAAAAGTTAAGGTTAATCATATTTTGGTTCTGTTTCTACAGAACCTGAGAAGAGTTGGAGCAGCTGTAGAATTTCTTGTTCAGATGTTGGTATTTAAAAAAAAAAATAAAAGGTTGGAATCAAAGTTGTTTCAGATAGCTTTTTGTCTGAGAAGATCCTACTGTGTAGGCCATGCTTGGATAAGCTTTTTGTGACTTTCCCTTAAATGTATTTTTTGGAAACATTTGCATTTTATAAGAACAGTTCTACAAGGAGCTGTTATTCTGGCATCACAGAACAGGCATTCAATGCAGCTGAACACTCATGAAATTTAGTCACTTGTATGATAACAACATTAAAGGGGAAAAAACCCCCAACCTTTAGGATACGTTTATCTACTGAAAACTTAAACCAAGTGTTCTGTTTCAGCGAGGAGAAATTCTCCAAGTTAATCTGTCTTCATTTTGGTTTGGTTTTCCTTGTTTTTCTCTGTGAAGGTCAGGATATGGAATCGCACCGAGGAGAAGGCACTGAAGTTTGCCAGTTCTGTCAGTGGCCCCGTGCGGGTCTGCTCCTCTGCCCAGGAGGCGGTGACAGGGGCTGATGTGATTGTGACAGTCACTATGGCAACAGCCCCAATCTTGTTTGGAGACTGGGTGAAGCCAGGTGCCCACATCAATGGTATGTTCTGTCCCCGTGGTGTGCAGCATGTGTTCGTTAGCACATTGTTTAGCATCACCCTCTGTCGAAAACCAGTTCTCTGTGCTTCATGGAATGAATGCTTCTTTCCATTTTGACTTTTCCTTTCTAGTGAGGACTGCTTTTCCCAGCCCTGTCTTCCTGGAGCCAGAACACCTGCATAATCCAGCAGGGGATTTTGGCTAGAGCATGGGATTTTCTCTTTTTCCATATGCCCTCTTCTCTTTGCCCTCATGTTGTCATTATTCTCACCTTGCTCTCCATTTAGATAACCCACACAAATGTCTTATTTCCTAAGCAGTTGCTGCTCATGGTTACATTTCCTTGGTGGCGTCATCTTTTCTTCCACCAATTTTTTAAGCTCCTCTATCTGTTTCTTTTGGGGCTGATCACACCAATTTACTTTTCTACTTGAGTTATGAAAATGCAGTAACTGAGTTAAGAGCATCATCATTTAACCTCTAATTATAGTGAGGTTTGGGGGGTTGCTTTTTTTTTTGTTGCCTGCCTTGTAATGATGTTGCCACACTATTGTTTGGGGTCTCTGGACATGCCCTTGTTTGTTTATTTTTATTAATTGTGGGCCTTGTTCTGATGACCTTGTGCACTTCCCAGATAGCATAGTAATAAGACAAAAACAGCTTCTCAAAGGGAACAGTTTAAAGAAAGGCCCCACATTCCAGCAGCATCCTACCAATTTTTCAGACTCAGTTTAGCCCTTTGTCATTGAAAGTTGCTGTCTGTGTTGTGTCATGGCATGGAAGCCAGAAATACAACAAAATCAATTAAGGTCCACAGTCGCTGAGGCGACACAGACACAAAGACCTCTCTCCTTTCTTTGCCTTTTTTTTACCCTTCATTGAGACATTTGTACTGTTTGAAGAGGCATTTGAGCAACATGGAATTTATTGTTCCATAACAGTTGGATGTGTAAAAATACCTGAATATAGTATAACTGGGTAGTCCTCTTAGTTTTTGTTGGGTTTCTTGTTTGCTTGTTTTTTAAGCCCATAAGAAGCTGATAATGATCTTGGTGCTGTGTGTAAAAAGTTAAGCTCCGTGATTTGCTTTCAGTTTCTCTGGGTAAGAAATAATCTAATAAAGGTGTGTAAAATTCATTTGGTAATGATCTGATGAAAACAAGGGTACTAGAGATAACAGACAAGGGGAGAGGACTTTCATTTGTCTCAGCTACTCAGACTCTTCTGACAAGGATGTTTTACTGACATATCAAATATGATTTTCTGTTGTCCTATCAATCAATATTTCTCCAAGGCTAACACTGTATATTTTGTATATTACATTTCAATAATAATGTTACTTCACACGTGTCTTTTGAACAAAATGTGGTTTGAATTTAAACATTGCTCCCAAGTTCATCAGTTTTGTTACTTCAGCTGTTGGAGCAAGCAGACCAGACTGGAGGGAACTGGATGATGAGCTGATGAAGAATTCTGTTCTGTTTGTGGATTCCAGAGATGCTGCTCTTACAGAATCAGGAGATGTTATTTTATCAGGGGTAAGACTTTCTGAAATGATGGGCTTTGTTTTTGTGGCAATTGGCTTGCATTCAAAATGAGTTGGTATTGGTGATGTCCTGCACTGAAACCTTTAGGGCATCAGATGTAATTGTTAACACTTTCCAGGCAGGGGTTGAAAGACAGACTGGTTTCAGACTGAGACTGCTGTGTCTGTGACCAAACCATGCAACCCCTGCATGCACCATTACACGACACCATGTTACAGTGCATGTGTCCAGCATTGGCTTGTGATGATAACAATGCATTGCTGTTGAAAGACCCACTTCTCCTGCAGTCTTGGGTTATCTTAAATATTTTCAAGTCTATTTATTAAAACCTGTGACTTTCTTCCCATGAGATTTCAGTGTGATTGACACTGAATGGACCAGCCCAAAGCATGGACCACACAAGCCAAGCAGACAATGATCTGCAGAGATTTGCCAGCAGGGACTCTTTGAGGCTCAGTGGAGTTTTCTTTTTCTCTTTTCATGTGTCTGCAGAATAACTATGATTTACACTTTTGAGGTTTAACATAAGAGCTCCAGATATGGTAATGTGTGTGGAATCCCATGTGTTCTGTTGGATAAGTAACAAGCTATCCACTGTAAAAAACCTTACTGGCTGAGGAAAGTCTGCCAGCTGTTTTTCTTTGAAAACCATTCTGCTCCTCTGATTTCTGTCCAGTTTCTATATTATTTGTCTGAATGCTGATCTGCTTCACCATGGAAAGTAATCACTTTTGGGATGCAGCACTGGAGGAGTTCTTTCTTTTGAAGTCACTCAGAAGAAAAGGGGTTTTTTTCCTCTTAACATACGTATGGGCATTATGTTTTTGTATTAATATGTATTTTCTTCACAGGCAGAGATTTTTGCTGAGCTGGGGGAGGTATTGAAGGGTACAAAACCAGCTCTGCCTGAGAAAACAACAGTCTTTAAATCATTGGGTAAGAACAGCCCCTCCTGTGTACAAGTCTGACAGAAAACAATGCCTTGTTCTTTATGAGGTCCCCCATGCGTGGGAAAGCTGCCGATCATCTTCAGAGCTGCTGTGGCAATGCACTGTCCACAAGAACATAGACTGTGATTTGCATTTTCCCTTTTTATTTCCCTTTTTATTTATCTAGCAGGATTGATGTAATGAAAAGTGATAGGAAAGCAGGCAAACAATAGGAAGTCCATTTTCCATTTCACACTTGTTCAAGACATGACTGCAGCATTTATTAATGGAGCTCCAGCCCGACTGCCCCGCTGTTCCACCCGTGGGGTCTGTCTGACCTGAGACAATGTGACAGTGTCCTGTGGGGCTGGGCTTTGGGGAAGGGTGGCACTGGGCATGAATTGCCACGCTCTGAGCTACATGACATCTCCAAAAGGACCCAGTTGTGATATGAACACTGAAAATTAGGATTCCTACTGTTACATTAACTTCTTACAGCGCACCCAACACCGCATGATGGCTGTGGACTTTGAATGTAGCACTGTAGGTGTTTGGGATGGGAAATAATTCCTGTTCCTGTCCAGTTAGATAATCTCCCGAGTCTTCCCGTTCCCTTCTGAAGCTAAATTATTTGTACAGCTGAATAGCTGTTTGAAGGTGACTTTAATTCTTTTTCAGGGATGGCAGTTGAAGATACAGTAGCAGCAAAATTTGTTTACGATGCGTGGTCAGCTGGTAACTAAAGAGAGAAGTCTACAATGCCAATGAGGCCAAGAAAATAGTTTGCACTTAGTTTCCTTGAATCCTGTGTTAACAAGAAAGGCACCAATCCTATCTGAATGTGGCCCTTCTAGAACATTCAAGAAGGAAAAGTAAAACTTCAGCAATAGACTAATTTCTCAAGTTTTCTAATTTCAAGTATTAGATACTTGCATTATTGCTAATAAATGTCTCTCTCTTGTAACAGCAAGGATTAGATGTTTGCAGTGACACTAACAAGGGTATCTTTACATATTTTGGTATCATTCTGGAATCAATGCCTTTCCTCCCTCATTATTTATGTAGCAGAAGCCTGTGTGTAGATTTCATGGTTTTTAGAGGGATAATTCATTCTGGTGTAAAACACATCAGTCTGTAGAATGGACTCTGGCATCATATTTACCTGTGATGGTACTTTAAATGCAGCTGTGGGTTTCAGTGCTACAGTGACAGTGACCTTGTCTTCAGCCTCCTGGGAACACAGCTCAACTCTTAACTCCTGGACACACCTTCCCTTCCAGCTCACCCTGGAAGTCACCATTTTTGTCACCCCTTGCACTCTACTTTCTCTTGCCCTCAGACTCAATGGTTTTTCACTTAGGAGCACAGTTCTGAGTGGGGGTTTATGTAAATAACCATACCTCCATACAGTTAGGTTTCTGCTCAGTGCCTCCCTTAGCACATGCCTCGCTGGGATATTGCCATTTTCATATTGCAAGGAATCACAGAGAATGTGAGGACTAATACGTGTTTTGATTTAACTTTTATCTGTATTCTGTAGGGAGATTTTGCTATTAATCTACGGTGCCTCTAAGTTCTTTTTCTAAGCTTCTTGAAGGAACCACACAAACTGATTTCACATATACAGGCAAATATTTTTGGTTTGGCTGTACCATGCTTCAATTGCTAATTGTTCCATTATCGCAGATATTAGCTGGGGCAGGAATTTTCATGTTCCTTTCCTGGCAGAGGCACAGAGTGACATAAGGAGAAGTTCCAGTTTTGTGCTGTTATGCAACTGCCTTGCAAAAGATTGAGCATCTGCTGAAAAACAGCTATTGCCCTGGAAACAAATTCCTGTCTCAGGCTCACAAGTTGTGCCTTGTGAAATTTTATTTCCATTTGCATATTATTTCATGCAGGCTATTAAGTGTTTCTTCGTGCTCTGGAAGAGTTGGATGACAGGGCATTTTATAACATGCCAGTAGAACAGAGCAGAGCAGCAGGAAGAAGGGTCAGAAGCAGTTGGCACTGAAGCCCTGGAGGGTGCATGGGTAAGTGTAGAAGAGGTTAATGAGCACAGTGCAGGTGTGATGTAAATAATACTCCCAGTTATAAGCCTGGTGTAAGCCAGTTGGAAAATGTACTAAGTGGCAGAGTTTGTAATTTGCAGAGGTAACACAGAAAGGTACCAGACCACTAAGTGAGTAGGGCTGAAGGATGTTTCCTGTGGATCCAAACTGAACTCCAGTGATCCTGTTTATTCCATCAGAAGGAACAACAGAAATTTCTCTGTGAGCTTTTGCATTTTAATTGTAGCAAAATTACTCTTCTGTTTTTGCATGTCTCGTTTCTTCTCTGTCATTTCCGAAGTGTTCAGAAGTGTGTGTGTTGACTTAGTTTGTTACTCCAGTGATGCAGAACTACACTAACTTGAGGTAAACATGAAAGCCAGCGATGCTCCATTATTCAGGAACTGTAGGGAAACTTGCAGTTAATAATTATGGCAGTATTATCCCAGTTCTGTGCCAGTGTGGTACCAGATTTGTAATTTGACGTGAGACATAGTGTTTGGGAAGAAGACAAGCCCAGTTTATCTTCACATGTACTCTCCTACAGACTATGCACTTTAAAGAGTAAATGGAGCCAGTCCAAAGAGCTGGTTCTGAAAACTCACATTGTTCTCAGCCTCATTGGCAGTAGGAGATTTTGGGAGCCTGGCTTCAGTGTTGCACCTCTGATGTCGTGAAGAGGATTTGGTTCAGTTACAATGGGAATTGCTTGGATGCCACCTTTAGATTTTCTGAGGGGAAATAACAGCATCAATTTCTGTGTTTCCTTCTCTTACAAATTAGTGGATCATGAAATTGTGTAACTTGCATTTATATTAAAATCAAATAGATACTGCTGTTTTTCTTTCACTTCCATTTTGTTGTCCATTACTTTTCTGGTTTGTGGTTGATTTACTTGAAGACAAGAAAGAAAGTATTCAAGTTGTTGCAGCGGCTGCTCTCTCAGTAAATGTGATCACTGAATGTAAAGGGAAGAAATAGGGAGTGCTCTCTTCCTGTGTGGTACTCAGATTTGCAGTTGTCCCATACTGCACATTTTCTTAATATCTGTCCAGTGCAGAGTATTAAATCCTTAAGAAAGGAGAACCTTGTACTTGGCAGGGCTGTGCTCGTGTGAGACTGCCTGGTTTTGTGGTTTGGGTTTGGATTCTGCTCTAGGATTGCACATGTGATACATAAAGCCTCTCCAACTGAGCTATACAAATGTTCCTAAGGAGTCACAGCTAGGATTCCAGTGCTTCCAAACTCTAAAGGAAGCAAAGAGGTTGGTAAAAAAGATCTGAAAACAGCAAAGCATGAGTGGAAAAATCCTGAAATGTGAGTCTTCCTTTTTATTAATTTTTCCCCCATTTTTTTCCACAGGGCTGCTTTATGCCATCCCATAAGAAAAGGGTTAGCACTATCGCACTTTTTAAATTAAGAAGAATAAAAATAAAAAATTGATTCAGTTGCCTAAAAATAAGTATCATATGGGGTGCTCTGGGGCTTCTTACAGTCTCTTGATGCAGTTTCTGGAGGACAAGGGACACCCACGTGTCTGTGCTGTTCCTTTTAGCTCCAGAGTCACTGCAAATACCTGAGGAGATGCCTGAACACTGAGGATGCCTGTGGCAGCTGAGTTATTTATGTGCAGATGGTCTCTGCTGTTCTCTCTGGCTGTCAAAGGCTGCAGATGAGTAAGCACAGAGGCAGATTTTCAGTGCAATTTGGAGATCCTTGGTTCCTTGCAGTGCCTTCTCCTCTACCTACACTTGCCTCCCGTTGGTGACAGGCGTTTGCATGCTTGGAGTTGTTGAAAGCATTTCTGGGTGGCTGAATCCAACCCACTCATTTAAAATCTGGCCTGAAAAAGGTGCATCATGCTCAGCACTTTGCAGCAGAGAGGAGTCACTGGAGCAGAACAGACCTTGGGTCAGCCCTGTGTGCTGGGGCTGTGGAACTGAGCTGCGGCAGGCACTGGAGGATGCAGGGAGGGATGAGGCTGGGCTGGCCTCAGCAGGAATGGGAAGCATCTGCATCTCCAGGATAGGGAAGGGGGATTGAAAATCCACTTAATCGTATGCCTTCAAGTAGGAAAGGTTAATTGGTTCCTTCTTGCTTTGTTAAACATTTGGGAGTTTCTCAGCCGAAATGAAAACAGGCAGGCACAGAGTCTGGGGGAAGGTGGCTGGGTTACCGTGCTGAGCGCAGCAACCATGCAAGGTTGCACGGAACAGGACTTTGATCTGACTGCTTAATATAAGAACATATCGACCTGCTGTAGTGCAGGAATCCAAGCAGGGAAGAATGCAGTATGAAGTCCAGCCAAGACAAGGTATCATAATACACAAATCAAAGTCACAAGATGATATGGAAAGAAGAAACATGAAAAAAACACAGATCATTAACCAGGATTAGTGTCCACAAATGCAGCATTCCCCTAAGGAGAAAATGATAGCTGGCTAATGGAAAGCTATAAAAAGAGATTTAAAGATAAATGTTCCGCTAATAAATGTGCATCTAAAATCTGTGATCTTAGCCAGAGCATGGCTGTTGCAAACACCTTATTAGAGTCACAAAACTTCCTGGGAGTGATTAATTTATATCTGAGAGTGCTGGCTTCCCAAGGGAACAGGGGAACCCTGCTGTGAATGCCTCCAGATAGACTGTGCAGAGCAGGGGCTTCCACGGCAGCACATCTCATTTTCTTTTTATTTTCCTGGGCTCTGTGTGTGTGTGTGATACACAGCTTTCGGGCTGAGGCTGACAACAACCCACAGAAAATGGTGTGTGATATGAATCCTCATTTCTGGGACTTTGCACGGAAACTGCAGCCTATAGGAACCAAGCCGAGGGTATACCAAAATAGATCCAAAATTTTGAAAATTAAACCTCAGCTTCTTGTTAAAAGTGTTGCAGCCTTGATGGTATTTAGGACATCATGGGTGCTGGCAATTGGATCTAGTCTCATGAGATAAGAAAGGAATATACAACTCACACTGAACATCTCTTGGGGGGATGCTTCATGTATTTTTAAATTATTGTCAACACAGAAGTAAAAACTTTACTGACAAAAATATGAAACTTGCTGTAAATTAGTATTATTTACATTAATTCAGATGTGATTGGAGTCAATGAGCCACAGCTAAAATCAAGATTCAGATGCCTTTTCTAATATACCATCAGTACGAGGAAGAGTGGTTTGTAGTGATCTTACAGAAGCAAATGGAGAAAACTCAGAGCTCTCAAGCTCTGAGAATGCTCTTTGCATTGTGGTTTTGGAGAAGAAAGGAAGGCCTTTATTAAGGAATGCAATGGGCCTGGCCTTCACAGATATTTTAAATTATCTGGACCAAAAGAAATCCAATCCACATAAACAGTTCAGGGAGAAAAAGCTTTTGGGTTTTTTCTTTCACGTTCTTTTTTT
>VZTI01001766.1:2022206-2044226 GCA_013397865.1 Struthidea cinerea
TTTTTTTTTTTTTTTTTCCACAGAACATGCTTTACTTAATATCCTGTTCACCACAACTATCTGTCCAGAGAGAAAAATTTTATCCCTGCTGTACTTTCTAAAGCAATTGGTAACCTCTCTGCCTTCTGCTTTAGTAGACTTCTGAAAAGAGTTGCACACTCTTTGGAAAGAGGGAAAGGTAATGAATCAGTGTGTAGGCTACAACAACAGGTATGATAATTTATAAGCAAGTATCAACAGTTTTTCCAGGGTTCTCGAGTGCCTGTTTTCTTTTATTCACAGCATTCAGGACTTTCTTTCTTGGCCCAAGCTCCATCTGAATGCTCTGTAGATCTTCATCAGAACATAGCATCAGGGCATCTAAATCAATTTTTTCCCTCATGAAGACTGGAAGAAATTCATCCAGCATCTGTGATGCCAGAAATACCTCAAGGGGTGTATTTTCTGCTTCCTCATCCTCCCAAATGACTTCCTCCTCATTCCAAGGGACATCAGCACTGTTTTCAGCATCATCTTCCCTGCCATTCTCAGCATTCTCATACTGAAACAGCTCACTGGCCATTGTAAATCTCATACCTTCTTTCTCAGGAGACACAGTTTCAGGGTTTACCTCTGCAGCCAAATTCCTTCCAAACACAATCTTGCCAAGACCTGGCCGCTGAAAAATGGAGAGCTGACTGTCATTATCAGCAAGGTTTTTCCCTTCGAGGTCATCCAGTAATTCATCCTCCTCTTTCTCATCAAACAAATGCATCACACTTCTCCTACCCGCATCATCCTCTTGGTCATTTCTTTGTGTTTCCTGCCTTCTTGTGCTGTCGGCTGTCTTTTTTGTCTTGAGTTTCAAGGTATCTTTCAGGTTTTTGGTTAAAGTACTTGTGGTATTTGAAGCAAATAGACTGGGCAACTTTACCCTGGAGTGCGTTCCTTTGGAAGAATTCACTGTGCCAACCCTTTCTTTAATGTAATTCCGGTTCATTTCGTGCTGGTGTTTCTCCTGGCGCTTCTCGCATTCCTTGATTTGTCTCTCGACGTTCCTCTGGGCCTGCGCCTTTTGTTTGGAGACCTTCTTTGGGTTCAGCAAGTTCTGCTCGGCGGCGGCTTTGTCCAGGATCTGGACGCAGTCCTTGCGGTCCCGGCTGGCCGCTGCCTCCAGGGGAGTGCGCACGGCGTTGTCCAGAGCGAAGATGTTGGCACCGAAGTTGACGAGGAAAGAGACGCAGTGGACGTGGCCATTGCAGGCAGCGTGGTGCAGGGGCGTGTTGCCCCAGATGTCACACTTGTCCGGATCGCCCCTGCCAGGGAAAAGAGCGCACAGTGAGCTGGGCTACCCACACCGAGCCCCGCCGTGCCACCGACCCGACACGGAACGCGTCGCTCTGCTCTGCTCGGCTCTGCTCTGCGGAGAACAGCCCCGGGACAGCTCAGCGGGGCTCCAGCCGCTGGAGCAGGGCTGCACCCACCCACACAAGCCCTGAGCGTGGCTCTGTGTGTGGCGTGAGCTCCAGTTCCTGCCCTGTGAGTCGAACGAGCTCCCGGGGCTGGCTGGGACTGCGGATGCATCTCCCCGTAAGGGAGCCAGGGCATTTCCTTTGTCATCCCAGGGTCTGGCAACTCAAAGTAGGCTCAGGCTTTGATTTAGTCTCATTGAATTACTGGCAAAACTGTCTCAAGAACATTTGCATGGAGTATTTAAAAGCGTTCTTCGTGACTCGTTCCTTTTGTCTGTCAAATACAGGGCAATTATAGGGAGGTTTCCTCGCTGGCCACAGTGACACATTTTTGATGAGCTCCTGCAATAACTTTCTAGGTAGGTAATAGGTAAATGATCAGGAGTAAAGCCCTGATTACCCATTTGTCTCCATTGCTATTAGTTTAAGCCCAGACAGATGCCATCGTTTTCCAACTCTTTTGTTCTCCATAAGCTGCTTTTGCTCATGATGGTTTGAAAAGCAGAAGCTCATTTGAAAATAAAATGCCACATTTTTCAATTGAATTTAAAGCCAGTGAAAAGTATTGCTTGATTTTTAACTCTTGCACTGACTTCACACTGAACTGCTGCCCGCAGACAAGAATCAGCTTGAATATTTAGATACACATTTGGCAAGGTCAACCTTAGCAATGTCCAGAACAGAGCTTGTGTCCTCTTGAGACCAACAAATAAGGCAGCCACAGAAGCCCAAAATCTTTATTGACTTCAGAGGCAGGGACCAAATTTACAAGGAGAATTTCTGCTCTTGGGAGTTCAAGCATTTCAGTGACTTCAAGGTTGGTGCCACAGCAGCTGTACTGTGAAAAAATGTCCTTCAGGCACTGATCTCTGGCTTTGAGGCTCTGAAGAAAAGCAGTACCAGGTCTGTTGAGCGCCAGCTCTGAACATCCTTCAGCCTGAGCTGCCCCAGGCAGGAGCGAGGTCGGGGGTCCGGCAGAGCCGGCCGTGGCAGCTCAGGCTTTGCTGCAAGGAGGTGGAAGCTGAGGATCGAAGTTTCTCCACCCAGACACATGGCAACCATGTGTACACACTTCTGCTGTCGTGGCTGTGCCCTGGGGAGCTGCCTGGCTGCGGCCGAGCGTGCCGGCTGCCTGAATTCCCGCATCAGCGAGCTGGCCGCCTTACCCTGAGCCTTGGGAGCCGGGTCATCCGTGCTCCCCCAGGTCCCTCCCGAGCTGTTTGTGGTCTCTTTTCCCCGTGGAACCTGCCAGCCTTTGAGTCTCAAACAATTGACGAGCTGGAGTGGCTGTTCCCAGCTCAGTGGGGCTTTGGACAGGGTTTGGCATCAACTCTGGGTTCTCACCCTCCTCCTTTCCCTGCTTTCCCAAGGAGAAGGCTCACATAAAAGAGAGCAAAATGAGAAGTTCTGCTATTTGGTCTTGCCTTTATTCACGTACCTGCAAGGCAAGCAGAGAAAATGTCTCCTGATGCCTGGGAAGATAAATTATTTCAAGATGAAAGGGGTTTATTGTTAGTATTGCTACACTTTCTCAGGGCCAAATGTGCTGCAAGCTTGAGAGTCCTAAAGTGTGCAACCACTCTGAAGAAAACTGCCCTGCACCTCAGAGCCTCTGTCAGGAAGCCTCTTCAAGGAAAGGACGAATTTGTTAAAAATAATTAAAATACTTTCTCACGAGAAAACATTAACTGACTGGAGAACAGATTGAAAGTCTTCTAAAATTCAGGGTCTCCCCAAAAAACCAGAGAGAATGCAGCCATACCTCTGACAGCCACACCTCTGACAGCCACATCTTGCTGATTGTGTCAAGAAGCCTTAGATTAAAACAGAGGTAAACACATATGTTTGAAGATTTTGAGGTTGATACTGTCCCAAAGCTGTCCTCTACCAAGAAAAAGACTTAGAAATACATGAAATAAGAAATATATAGAAATTTTGATCTTTGTGTCATCTGCTGTGATTTCTGTCAGCTTATGTGGTAGAAGATATATTTTTCACTCAAATTTTGAAAGAAATTATTTTGTTATTTGTTCCTTAGCTAGTTGTTGTGGCTTGCAGGTGTTCAGGGACAAACCTTATTGACAGGTATTTCCTGGGAGCTGCCTTAACTGCACAAGTTGAAAAACTGTCAATATATTTTTGCTTGTCCCGAGGAAACAGCAACAACCACGCAGTCCAAAGGTCTTTTTTATTGTGATACTACAGCCACACCTTAGCCCAATGAGCTATAAAGCAAATCTACGAAGAACACCCATTTTTTCAACTCCATTTTTAATTAAAAAAACCTCAGATACATCCAAATAGTTATCCAACTGTTCCCTGCAATCTGTCCACTGTTCTGCAAAAGAACATTTTATTAACTGTGTCTCTACACAAGAGCAGATTTTCTTTTATTAGGTGTTATTACAGAATCACAGCTTAAAAGGTAGGCTCTGAGCAAGAAAGTACCGATGGTGGAGAGGTAATTACCATTTCAATAAGATGTTTTAACCACGTAAGACATTTAAATGATACAGACATTTTACTACCAGAAAATAAACCTGTAGAAAACCTTCCTTTCTTTCTTTTTTTTTTTTTTTTAATGGTTTGCAAGGGTCCTATCACAGCTTCTGAAGCAGCATTCTCAGTTTTAGCATGATGGTAGTTGTTAATTCTAACAAAGCAGAGAAATAACCATTTTAGATGTTACTGTCTCAAAACTGTTGTGTCTCGCCCCCGGACAGCATTAAATCTTCACAAGCACCTACTAACTGCGCTTTGGAAGCAAATGGGAGATAATTTTTGCTAAAAAAAATGTTCCAGACAATGCATTTCTCTCTAAAGCCTGTCTCAAAGATACCCTCAAAGGTTCTTGACCACCTTCTCCAGTGAGAAAAGGAAAGGTCCCAGGGCCCTGCTGCGACGAGCTGCTCCCTGCAGGCTCCACACCCGATGTGGTCCCGTGGGTGCTGCTGTGGCTTCACTGACAGACCACCTGAAGAACTCTTCAATCCCTGCCTGAGAAAATAATGAAGAGACCCACCTGCAGGTTCTGGACCTAAACCGCTGCCACTAAAGAAACAATTCTTGGCAATGCGTTGAAAGAAGTTTCTGTGATTTTCAGCCTTTCGAGCCCGAAGTCGTTGGGGTGTTAGAAACACGAGCAGAAATTGTAGTTTTGGGGCCCAGGCTTTAAGCAGTGGAGGCTGGCTGACTTACCCCCTCCGGCATATGACTTCCAGAGCTTCCAGGTACCCGTGGTAGGCTGCCAGAAGGGTGGGAGTCATCCCATCTTCATCAGAAGTGTTGAGGTCTTTCCTAGTGGCTTCTTTCAACAGGTCCACGTTGCCATCAGCCG
Organism: Struthidea cinerea; assembly: GCA_013397865.1. Taxonomy (NCBI): domain Eukaryota; kingdom Metazoa; phylum Chordata; class Aves; order Passeriformes; family Corcoracidae; genus Struthidea; species Struthidea cinerea. The sequence continues at coordinate 2,026,995 of VZTI01001766.1, forward strand.
CTGCTTTGTGATACCTGCTCGACATTTTCAGCAGCCTCTGGTTTCCCAAAGCAGCTCTGAGCAATATCCAGGCTGCAGAGTCACTCTCCCATTACAGGGATGGTTCATTAATCATTACAAGCTGAGACGTCCCTGTGAGGAGGGGAATGGGGAGGCAAAGTTCATCCTTGCAGGCTCTTCCTCCGGAGCTCTGCATCGGTAATGAGGCTGTGGTGTGGCGAACGCTTTCATTTCCTGGAAGGTGGCTCTGCCATGTACGAACAGTTTGTTGAAAATTTGGCTGCTTAGAGGGGGGATCCATTCATCTTCCCCACGTCTTTGCCTGACTGTTCTGTGGAGATTCCAAAAGGACTTTGAACTGCAAGAAGAACTTCAAAAAAACCTTCAAAAGGCCATGATTGTCAATGTGACGAGGTTTCACCCCACATAATAAAGTATCCCTGAGTTTGATGGGAGGAAATGCATGAGCAGTTACCTTTACCAGGGAAGCCCTTTGTTACCCATCTTTTACTGGGATGCTGCCTCTGAAAACAAGTCACTCCCCTGCCAAACCAGGCGCTTCCATGGAACCATTTTGTGTCCGCAGACTGGAAATGATAACCAGGGTGATGTTTGGATAGAACCCCCAACAGGTCTGCAAGTCACAGCTGGCAAATCCACATTTCATCAGGAGATCTTCAGGAAATTGGCAAATATAAAACTCTTTTAACAGGTATTGTAATCTTTGTTTTAGACACAAAAACAAAAGTGCATGATTTCCTCAGGATAGCACAGGGAAATCCAGAAAAGGAAACCTGATGGGCCTGCACCCACTGCCCCACCTGAGCACTGTGGTCCTTGCCTGGCAATAAACGGGTCCATTCCCCATCATGAATAACAGCTTCTTGATTTAGAAATCATTTCCCCTGATTTCAGTGGCATTAAGGACCACATCTACAAGCAGTAACTTACAGAATTAGACTAATTCTAACTTTAAGTTCAAAAGAATTACTAAGAGCAAGCCATGTAAAAAGCCAATTTTCAAACAGCAGCTGAAAAGTTGGTAAGTGGCAGCCGCAGAGTCCTGCAGTGCTGTGAACTCAGGGTTCTTCTGGCCACACTCACAAGAGCTGCCACATAAACATTGCTTTTTGCCAAGCTGTTTTCTGTGACTCACTGAATTAACCTGGATCTGAGGCCCTACCCTCAGCAATTAAGCAGGGGGGGGTTTGTTTCTTATTGTGCCCCCATTAGAGAGAATCACAAACCAACTCCTTGCTCAGTGTTGGTGCAATCCCCAAATGGAATTCTGCCACCTCATTTACATCCCACAATTCTGCCCCTGTGACACACCAGAGACCTCTCAAAACGGGCTTTCTCTCTCCATTATTTTCTCAGACAGGGATTGAAGAGCTCTTCAGGAGTGAACTCGGACCAGCCTTTTTCTTGCCAGGAGGACAAGGAGAGTCAGTCAGATCCCGTGACAGGTTTGAACCTTTGAGTAAAGCAGTCCAGGTGAGAGTAAAGCAAAGCCCTGGTTGTCCCTCCTGTCACCCCCAGACACAGCTGTCCCTGGTGCTGTCCTGCCGTCTCAGGGAGTCAGGGTGGGCTGAGCTTCACCCAGGCCAACCTCCACCCCACTTTAGAGGACAGTTTTACTCTCAGCCCTTTCTCAAGTTCCCTGCACTGCATTAATACTTTTCTAATAAAAATGCAGCCATTTATTCTGTTTTCTATTTAACCAGGCTCAGCACAGAGTTAATTTGCAGCTACTAGAAAAACCAGCTGTTGCAGAGCAAAGATAGGTAATACATGTGTGTATATATATATATATGAGTAGCTGTTTCTTAATGCCACTGAGTTTTATTTCCTTTACTAGGCCTCTTTTGAAGACTAAAATGATCACCAAGTCACATACTGCATGTACCACCAGCGCCTGGTAGGAAGGAGGAAACATGATGCACCCATGAAAAGTGATTTGGTGGCAGAAGAGTCCTTTTAATTTTCAAGATCCTTGGTTTTTACTGCAGAAGTACCTTCATTTGCTTTTCTCTTAACTAATCCAGCACACAAGATGTTGATTTCAGAGTGATTTTTACCATTAGCATCTGAAAATATTGATTTTAAACTTACTCTGTATAATGCTAAGTGGGAAACTATTGTTCCAAGTTTTAATTAGAGGTAAAGAAAAACCCATTTAATTTGGGGAGAAGCTCCAGAACTTTGCAAGCTTTATTATTATTTCCATCATAAAAGTGGGCACCACAAAAAAGAAAGAAAAAAGAAAAGACCAAACAAAATCTTCATCTGTTTCTAAACTCCTGGTACTTGTTCCTCTTTGTCCCATTCAAAAACCTCAACTTGAAATGCAATAAATGAGTCAACATCAAATGAGCTAAATTTCTCAGCCTGAATGGAGATCATTCTTTTGCGACTAAAGCTCAAAATTGTGAACTTTTAAAACTCCCTGGATAGTTAGAATGAAGCTTTTCTTTTTGTGTTTGAAAAGAACTTCAGAACCATTCCACTTCCAATTGAAATGTCTTACCAGGCTTGAGAGGAACTCTGTTGTGATGGTACATGGTGCTGTAAACTAATGAATTATTTAACCAGCAGCTTTGATTTGTCATTGCATTTTACTGTGTATATGGGCATGACTCTATTAATTCGAGAACTATCTGAAATAAAATATTACCTGTTAAACAAACTGTTTAGACTGAAGGGCTGCAGCATCCCGAATTAGGTTGCTGGGGATAACTTGGAGCACAAACCTGCAGTGCTGTTGTGGTGCCATCTGTTTTGCAGGAGGTTTTATCCAGCACAACATTTCCTCACTGCAACTTTTATAAGCACCAAACGTGGTATGGTAAAGGCCATGCAAGGGGAGGCAAGGAAGTCTCTGCTTGCCTAATGAGATCTTTGGAACTAATGGGCTTGGAGAAGAATGAAATTAGTCACACTGGGTAATCGTGGCCACACAATTCAGAGAAGACGATGGCAGCATTTAAAACAACAATAAGAGCTTATTTCTTCACTTCTCAGGGAGGCAAAACTGCTGTGCCCCGGGACACACTGCTGCTGGATGTCCTCTGGAGCAGCCAGTTCCCACACCAGGCTGAGCCTGACCCACAGCAGGCTGAGGGCCACCAATGCCAGGCTGGGTGTGCCCCACACCGGTGCTGCCTGACACCCACCTGACGTGGTTGCTGTTCTGCTGTGGGTCCCAGGGCATTCCTTACACAGCCTGCACTCTGTAGGGCTGGGAGCAGTGACATTATCTGTTGTATCACAGGGGCTTCTGCAGGTTTTGCCATGAGTGTTTAGAAGTCCTGACCTGGCATTCAGGCTCTTTGCTTTGTTATATATAACATATATATATAACCTTTTGCTTGGTTTTGGAGGTATTTTTCTCCCATGATACCATTACCAGTGCTTCAAACAGTCCCAAGGAAAGCCACGTTGAGCTCGTTGGTGTCTCAAATGCTGTCCTGCTGCCAACGTGTGAGGGACAGGGACAGCAAAGAAGCACAGAAAACGCCATTTAAAAAAATAGCTGCCAAAACAGACATGCATTTTCCTACGAAATATCTAGCAAGGGAATAAAGGGAATACCTTATCAGAGCAAGAAAAGGATGCCTTCAAAATAGAAGGCAACACTGACCCGTGCCAAAGGCTTAGCATCACCTGGAGGTCTCCTGTGAGCCTCCCCACTCAAGGAGCAGCAGGTGCAAGTGCTCTGTTCCCCAGGCAGCAGAGAGGTGGCACCTGTGTGAGCCAGACCCAGGGGTTATATAACCCTCCCTGGGCAGCCAAAGCCCAAGCTTGTGGTGCCAGTGAGCAGATGGGGTTTGAGCAGTGGTGCTGGAGGAACTCAAGGATGTGGTGAGTGTGGTTTGGGATGGAAGGGGAGCTGGGTCCTTTTGTTGCTGCTTTCTGATTTGATTGTCTTTTCCTTGCAGGCTGCTGCTCCTCTTTGGATTTTTGCTGCCCTTAGCCCCTTGTGCTGAAGGCCTGGGGGATCAGGATCTTTTGGGTAAAGCACCCTCCCTGGGCTGCCAGTGGGGGGATGTGGGCTTTGGGTTTGCTGGGAGCTGCTTCCCCTCTGCCTTGGCACGGACAGGGCTCTGGAGGGTGGCTGGCTGGGGGGCTTGCAGGGTCTGTGCCTGCCTCCAGCAGGGCTTGCTGCAGCTCGTGGTGGTCTTCCCTTTGCAGAGAATGTGACCTGTCATGGGGATGGGATGGAAGTTGAGTTTTCCAGAGAGCTTGGCAACTACTCCTGGCACGTGTGTGTGGTTGGTACGTACTGCTGCTGCCCTGGCCCTTCCTGCTGGGACCTGCCTGCTGCAGGGCTAATCTCCCACGTCCCTCCTAGATGTGAGTGGTGAGGAGATCGTGTCCTGTGACCACACTGTGGATTATGAGAGGCTGATACTCCGTGTCCTGTTTGCCAACTGCACTAGCCTGCAGGTAAAGGGGTCTTCATTCTGGGGAGCTGCTGCAGTGAAGTTGAGACTTTAATTTTTTTCCCTGGCCAGGACTGGGTTTAATAGGGTTTCTATTTCTAACTTTCTTCAAGAGTAAGAATACTTACGCTTCGGATAGTTTAAAACTGTTACAGGTGAATACTTCATGCTAAAATTTGAAAAAAAGAAAACCAAACCTGCTGAAATTCTTGTTCTTTCAACTACTCCTCAGAGCCTCCCATAAACGTTGTGTTCTCCTGTAAAGGACTTGAACTACTTGACAGGTTTTCTTGTAGGGAGATGGACCAGGTTCAAGGGTTTCAGAGCACCAATCTATTTAAATGTATGTATATTGACAGACAATTAACACCATATGCTGATCACAGCTGTTGAGGTAGAGTAGTAAGTGGGAGGCCAAAACCAGATGCTTTACTGGTGTCTGTTGCTTTTAGGTATTTGAAATACCACAAGACTCCTTTTTGCTGTTTATCAGCTTAGTTTTTCTGGATAGCTAACTCTCTGTGACTACAACCTGCTTTTCCTTGGAGTTTTCTTCTTGACTTCTACAGTTATTTTTGTATCTTCTGCTCTTCAGCCTAACCCTGTGCCCCCCTGCTTTCCTAGAGCGCTCATCCTTTTCCTCTGGGCTTTTAAAACAAGAAGTTTTCTTGTCCTTGCACTGGTACAAACACCTAAACCTACTCTGAAGTTAGAGTTCAGTCCCAGTGGCTTTTAGCTGCCCTTGTGCCTCTTTCTAATTAATGTCTTTTGTCTGTAGCATGGTCAGCACCAGCTCTGGTTGAGGCTGATGGTGAATGACACAATGGGAGAGGAGAAGAATGTCACCTACAGCACTCACTGTGCCAGCAGTGGTGCAGATAAAGTCATTACTCCTGTGTCTGCTGGTGCAACAAACTGCACTAAAGACTTCATGGCAGTAAGTAGAGGAGTGGGAGTGCCATAGATCCTGCTCTGAGGCTTGCAAGGCAGGGTGGCTGTCTACTGGAATTGTGTGTCTGGGATCTGCAGAAAGCTGGGGAAGGCTCCAGTGAGCTGCAGGGAGGTCGCTTGGCTGTGTGTTCATTTTGGCTATAAAGCAAACAATGCAAAGAGCTGGTTTGCAAGCGGTCACTAATGATGCACCCAGTCTGGCTCCAGTCCTGCTGCAGGGGAAGCTGATGTTGGCTGTCTGCTTTGGGAAGCTGTAGCTGAGATTTTGCTTTGTGGCTACAACCCTGCAAGTTCCTGTAGTCTGATTCTTGTGCTGTGTTTCAGGTTACCTTCCCAGGACTCATTTCCAGCCTCAGTGATGAGCATATGGTGGTATGTTCCTTGTGAAGGGAGCTGGCGGGGGGGAGGCGGGGGGAGTGCCTGGGTTTTTGGCATAAACTGAGCCTGATGTCTCCAAGTTGGGGCAGGCACCTCTCTGATGTAGTTGCACCTTCCTGGGAAGCCTAATTCTATGCTGTCAATATGGGGAACTTGAATGTAAAGCCTGGGAGGTGGCAGCCCTGCAGGCTGAAAATCTAATGCCTTGATGCTTCTGTGCCTTCCCTCCCTAAGCAAGGCTCTCCTGCTTCACAGGCTCCAGCAACTCCAACGTCCTGGAACCTGTCAGTTGATGATGGAACCAGGATACGTCAGCTGAGCCTGGGGCAAGCAGTGCAGCAAGGCTATAACTTCCTAGTTGATGGCCACAACCTGATCTTTCAGGTGGCCTTTGCTGCCACAGGAGTTGTGTCCTACAAGGTATGTGAGTGGAAAATCAGCACTGGGGAGTCACCCAGCCCCTGTTTGGGCAGCACTCTTTCCCTCCTGTAGACTGGGGGAAAGCATTTTCAGGCCAGGGCCAGAGCTGATGTCGAGCTGCTGCACTGCTGGGCTTGCACAGCTGTCCCTGAACTGCCTGGCACAAGGAAACGGGGAGGCACAGTGTGCACCTCAAACCAGCAGCAGAGCGAGTGGGAGTCTCCAGAGGCAGAATTCCAGCCACAGCCAGCCCTGTGCACATCTGACTGGCAGTCTCATGATCAGCAGCTGTTTTTAGGAAGGGTGAGGTGGGAGGAAACTGCTGTTGCAAGCATGAATAGCAGCAAACCTGAACCTAATGCAGCATATGGCACTCTGGGGCTGGTATGATGGATCAGGAGCTGAGCACTGTCTAATAGAGCTGCCTCTTCTTTGCCAGCACGATGATAAGGTGCTCTACACTGTGGCACTCACGCTCATGTACGGCCCTCCTGAGCACAGACTGACTGTGAAGTCAAGAATGCTTTGTGCTCCAGGTAATGCATGGAAAAAATCAGAACCTGACCTGCTTTTGCCCCAGGGAAAATGACCTTATGTTTATCAAAGGTGTTGTTGCAGGTCCAGCAATCTGTAATGCCACACACATGACTGTTGCCATCCCAGCCTTTCCAGGGATCCTTATGGATGTGGATGTAGAGAATAAGACCATCCCCATGGATCAGCTTCAGGAAAATGGAATCACTCTGGACACACAGAGAGGGGTCAGGCTGCATGTTAGCAGGGGAGTCCTGAAGTCCAGGGTGAGTTCTGATCCTTGAGTCACAGGTATTGGTGTGATCACACCTCCTTGGTGTTTTGAGACCCAGAGCACAGTAGCTTTGACCTTGACTAAGCATCTGTCAAGTCTGTCCTGCCCTGTGGCTGGCTGAGGGCAGGTGTGATTAAGATGAATGCAAACTGACTTTGTAATAGGTAGGCAGCATGCAAGGCAACTTGGGTTTCCTGGAGTCTTTTGGCAAAAGCAGATGGAGGTGAAAATATTCCTCTTGGAGGGGGATAGGTATTTGGCATGCCTGGAGCAATGCAAATGAGCTTCCCCTGAGGCCATTGTGCTCTTCAGGCTCAGCTTATTTGTTAATCAGCTCTAACAGGTGCATGTGTTAAAAGGAGCTCTTGTAGCCACACTCCAAGAGAGTAACTCTCGTCCTTCAGCTGCCTGGGGAGAGCTGCTCAGGACTGCAGTACTACCTGTCCTCTTTGAAGCTGGCTTTTCACTTCCGTGGGGAGACTGTGGCAATGGTGATGCACCCTGAGTGCCCCTGTGAGCAGCACACACCCATAGGTAAGTGACTGACTCCTGCAGCCCCTCAGCACAGCTCATTCCTACACTGGGTTGGGTTAGTTCATCTCGCCAGCAGCTCCTGGCAGACAGAGCTGTCGCTGACTCACAGATAACTTATGGGAATGTCTGTTACAGCTGCTGTATGCACCCAGGATGGGTACATGGATTTTGAAATCCTTGCTGAGAGCACCACCCCACTGCTGGATCTGGATACGCTCAGGCTCAGGGATCCTGCGTGCCGGCCAGCCTACAAGTCCCCTTTGAACGACAGGGTTGGGTTTCATGTCCCACTGAACGGGTGTGGGACCAGGCACTGGGTACGTGTGCGGCCAGGGTCGGTGGGGGTGGGATTTGGGTGTTGGGGATGCCCTCACTAATGCTGCCATTTACCCACAGTTCGATGGGGAGCAGATTCATTATGAGAACGAGGTGAGGGCGTTACGGACAGACCTTCCCCTGGGCAGGATCTCAAGGGACAGTGACCTCAGGTGTGTCTGGGAACCTCTTTAGGCTGTCCAGTGCTGTATTGCCCATCCATCAGTGTATGACTTACCTGCTCCTTCCTTGTCACAGGTTAACAGTTGTGTGCTCCTTCAGCAACGGTGATGCCTCCCTCACTATAAAAGTAGACAACCTTTCTCCTCCGCCTTCTTCAGTGAACCAAGGGTCCCTCTCCTTAGTCCTTCTAAGCTACCCAGGTAAAGCCGGCTCTGGGCTCAGTGGCTGGGAAGCATCTGGAGCTTGTGGAAGGGAGGGTGTATGAGTGACCTGTCCTGGTGTGTGCTTCCTTCCTGCTCATTCATGCTGCTTGAAACAGATGCCTCAAGTCTGTAGCCCTAGGACAGGGAGCAGTTGTTTGACCAGCTGCTGTTGAAGAGCTCGAGACCCTCTTTGCAGCCTGAGTTATTGAACAGGGCTTTGGCTCTTGCAGAGGACTCGTTCAGGCAGCCGTACCGTGAGGATCAGTATCCCATAGTGAGGTACCTGCGGCAGCCCATCTTCCTGGAAGTTCAGGTCCTGAACCGCAATGACCCCAACCTCCACTTGGTGCTGGATGACTGCTGGGCAACGGCCTCGCAAGATCCAAGATCACTTCCCCAGTGGAATATTGTTGTGGACGGGTGAGTGCCCTGCCATACGAATGGAAGCACCTTTTGCGGCGGGTGGGAGGATTCCCTAACTCTCCTCTGCTCCCTCTTTAGTAAGAGAGCCCTAAGTATGAGGGCCTGCCAAGTAGTGCCCTGGGATGCTGCAATTTGCAGGAAGAAGGTGGCACCTCAACCTTGAACTTTGGTCTGCTGCTTAAAGAAGTCAACACCAGCAACCCAAACCTTCTCTACCCTGATGTTCTGACTTGGTTCTTATTTACTGGCAGGTGTGAGTATGACCTAGACAGCTACAGGACTGTGTTTCACCCCGTGGGACGTGGTGTCAGCTATGCTAACTATCGCCAAAGGCTGGAAGTGAAGACTTTTGCCTTTGTCAATGGTGACAAAGCCCTTCCTGGCCTGGTGGGTGACATTATTCCCCTGCTTGGAGGGGCAGTTATTGTTTCAAAATGAACAGACCTCTCATTCCTCTCACTCTCTGTCCCAGGTGTACTTCCACTGCAGCGTTCTGATCTGTCACCGTTTTCACCCGGACTCTCCGTTGTGCATCCCGAGATGCCCAAGGCCATCTAGAAGCAAGCGAGGTAATGTCTGAGTGGGTTTTAGGTTGCACTGATCCAAGACACCCCACTGCACTGTGGGGTTCAACTGTGCTGTGTTTGTGCTGTAGAAAGTGGGATGGCAGCTGTGAACTCTGCCGTGGTGAGCCTGCGGGGCCCTGTCCTCCTGGTGCCAGAAGAGTGGTCTGCAGCCCGAGGTACTGAGCCAGAGTGGTGCTGGGGGGTGGTGCTTGGGCTTAGTGAAGATCTGTCTCCACAAACAAACTGCTTTTCCCCTTGCTTTGCAGGGAGCACTCTCCTGAGCAAGGAGGTGTGGGCTGGCATTGCGATGACTGCTGGTGGTGTTCTCTCTCTGGCCACAATGCTGCTATTTTTGGCTTTTCTTAAATGCCTAAAGAGAAGAGCGTATATGGTAAATGTGGTAGGTTAGTGTGTATTTCCAAATAAACGTGGAGTAGTCACTTGGTGAATTATGTCTGTTGTGTATTCCCTCTCCTGCATCTAGTTACGTAAATCACTGCTGCTCATCCTTGGAATATCTCCTTATTTGAGATTTCTCTTTAACAATGGCTATAATGCTTAATTTCCTGAGTGTCTTTGTTCTGAAACAGACCACTGCTGTGTTAAACTGACTTTGCAGCCAATTTCCTTTCTTGAATTGCTTATTATTCACAATTGTGATCCCATTCAATTGGGCTTTTAAAATCCATGTTGTGCCAGTATCTGCAGTATGAGTAGCTCCCGCAGCTGCTCTTGTAAACAGGAGCCCTGCACTGTACCTGGAAATTAAAACCTGGCTTTACTGAAATTGTTTAGCAACACCCAGCACTTGTGTTGAGACATTACTGTAAAAAAAACTCCTTTGTCCTTATTATGGGAGTCAGATCATTACAAAAGGTCCTTGAAGGGGATACAGAGTGAAGCCTCACTTTTCTGCATACAGTGGTCCTAGAAGGACATTAGAAAAACCAGTGTGGAACAGACTCTTCCTGCTGCCAGAGCAGATCTTCTGATGGCTGGAAGTTCCACTGGCCACTTAATATAGGGGCACCAGGAGTATGTAATTTGGGGTCTCAAACTGGGGGAGGGGAAAAAAAGTGTGAGTACAGCTAAAGCTGTCTTGTCTGCAGCTGTAACACTGCCCACCTGAGCTGAGGCAGTTTGTCATGCAGTTCTTATTTTGTGTTTTGTACACCTTGCCTTGCACAGTCAAGGAGATGAGGCACAAAATACAAATGCAGGTGACAGAGTGAAAGTGCTTTGTTGCAGTAGGGGTGTAACAGCCTTAGGTTAAACACTGTGTGGCAACTTTGTGTGAACAGGGAGAGTGACCATCACAAGTCCAGCTCTGTGGTCTCTGAGCGTGCAGGGTTTCACATCAAGTCAGTGGCCAGGCCCTGCCACTTGTCCAACATGCTGTGCACAAACAGCACAGGCTCTGGGCTTGTGTGCCACAGGCTCTGGGCTTGTGTGCCACAGCCTCTACTTCACCCAGGCATTATTAATGAGCTGTTCTTAATGCAACAGATTTCAGACTGCATTTCCTAAGTATTAATGTGTATCTTATGCAAAGATCGTGGAGTAGAGACCATGATCATTAGACTTTAGGGTAGTGTTTAATAAAAATTATAATATAAACACAATGAAATTATGAATCTCACATTGGAGCCACTTGGTTGCAAGTCAGTTACTGTGGATGTAGCCTGATGGAAGTTAGGGTTGAAATAATTACTTAAGCTATTGTCCAGCAAACAATCTGCGACACTTAGGTCTTGTTGACTCAGCACTTGGCTGGAATATGACGTATTTCTGCAAAAGCCAGATAAGTGGTGCTTGATGAAGAGGGTTTTCATGTACTTGACAGTGTGTTGTACCTAACTGTATGGGCTGTTTAGCTCTTCTGACCCAAACAAGGCTAATCTTAATATTCTCTCTCTCCATTCTTCTTGTTCTGAAGCAAGGGGAAAAGATCTCAGTGCGTATTCAGGTAGAGAAGTTTCCGTTTCTCATTGATGGGGTTTGAACCTTTGCTCTAGGGTGGCTGGAGTTTACTAAATAACGTTACAGTGCCAATTGTGTGAATGTAAACATGCTGGTTAACATCCCAATAAACTAAAACATTTTTCCCATATCTTGCATACATGAACCTGCATACTTGCACTAGTGAAGGCGTTTAAAATAACTCGGGTACCTTCAGTAATGGAAGCAGTGCAAGCTTTAGTTTTGCTCTTTGACTTCTGTGTTCTGTACTATTTTTACTGCCTGAGGAGGTGAGACAAAGAGGTTGCACAGCCATCTAGGTCAAAGAGAAGGCTGTTCTTGCCTGGTTTCTACCCGTGGTTGATATTGTCTGCCTAAGGAAAGACTTTAGCTGTGGCACATGAGAGGAGATCTGTCTCTAGGAGGGTTAACTCTAGTTCTCTCAGGGTGGCTCAGTTGTGCTCTTTGGGGACATTGCAGGGGTGGTTTGAATGAAGATTCATGTAATTATTCAAATCAAGGAAAATACAAGATTTTGTTCCCTATTTTGTAAATAATTTACCTTAGAGCCCAGCCACATGCATTCCTTCCCCCTTCCTCTATGTGTGCTGCTGCCCCTCTGTCCCCTATTAAAGTGTGTTATCAGCAATGTTTAAGCTCATTTTAAAAGTAAGAAAGATTCCTTTCCTGCATTCAGGCAGATATTCCCCTCTTCTGACACAGGGCAGGGTGAGGTGGGGATGATGGGTGCTGCAGGAGGAGCCAGAGGACTTAGGGAACCTGCTGCAAGTGGAGGCAGCATTGACTCTGCAGCCTGAGCTCAAGCAGCTGCTTCAGGAACTCTACCACGGTTGCTCCAAATCTCCTTAGACATGGGACGTATGGGATCCCTGGGATGTAGGGCCATGAGAGTGGCTGCCTATTAAGGCATGTTTATGCCTGAAGTAAGGGGCGGGGAACCAGATCTGTGAGAGCTGAGTAGGCTGAGGAGCTGGTTGGGAACGGTGCCACTGCGGTGGGAGTCTCCTGCCAGTTTCTTGTGGGGTTGGTGCTGTTCTGCAGGAAGCTGAGAGCAACTGAGAGAAAGGGGACTGGGCAGCATCACCCCAGCCTGTCTTGCTAAGAACTTCTTAGCTCTGCTGCAGTCTTTAATAATTTAAAGAAGAAAACAACCTATGCCCTCCTTTTAAGGTATGGCTTCACTGTTTCCGGTAAAAACACCTACTCTATGCTGACCTAGTTTTTTCTTCATCATCTCCCTGTTGAAAACCACACTGTGGTGATGGCACAGCACAAAAAGCAGCTCTTGGTGAAAAGGACACAGTGAGAAGCCTTGAAGTGACAGGCTGATAAGCATGCAAAGGTCAGGGCAGCAGGAGTGAAACTGCTCCAAGTTTACCTGCAGGTCACTGAGAATTCACAGCTTTAGCTCCTGATGAGTGCAGATGACAGAATGAATTGTATAATGAAAAACAAATTTAAAATGTAGAAGGAAATGGTTCATGTGGGGTCAGACTCTCAGTGGGACTGAATTAACTTACTTTAGCGCCTGCTGCTGTTAAGTAATGCCTCTTCCCTTCAGCAGAGGATGAGGGCATAAAGGAAATTCAGGAAGAAGGATTCAGCTGTGTATCTATGTATGAGCTGTGCTATAAAGGTTTTGAGTGTTGTTACCTTAGACAGGTCTAAGGGCTTTATTGCTCTGTCTTTGGAGGTGCCTCCTGGAACACTCTTGTAGGCAGCCTTGCCTTAGGGAAGGCTGGTTACATGGCTTTGTAATATTTGCTGAACTATTGTGCCATTAAAATAAGGGGCTCCTGGAAATCTTCTGGGGATTATTTCACTCTACGGCTCAAGTGTGGGGCCAGCCTAGCCTAAGGGCTGAAACTATTACATATTGCCCGTTACAGCTCAGGTAGGCTTTGTGTCTGTGTTTTAGTCAAGCAGCAGGCTCGTTCGCGTAAAATTAATTTAGACATCAGACATCTGCATTTCCTTTACAGCCATGAGAAGGTGAGTAATCTGCAGTGTCTGGCTCAGCAATGTTGGCCATATAAAATACTTTAATCAAGGAGAAAAACTCAGCTCCAACTGTAGCCTTCCTAAAAGGAGATGTGAAAAAGTTGTTTTTACTGTAGAATAAAACCGACTACTAAGACAATCTGGTTAAACAAACAGCACTTTATTAAACTAATATAGTTAGATACCTTCTTAATGCTTGAAAATAAAATAGCACTTGCAAAAATGAATGAAGTTTAAATAACATACACAAAGTTACAACTGAGAAGCAAACCAGGCACTTTAAATACCTAAACAAATAGGAAAAAAACCCAAGACCTAAGCATACCCCGATAGGATGAGGCAATTAGGATAATATCCCTTTGGAATAACATAACATCTAAAGGTAGATAAAAGCTTAGACCATGACTTAACATATGACAAACCCACTTTTCCCTGTATAATAAATATAAAGCATTGGCAGGGTCTACTCATACTCTTTTAGCAAAGATTGTTAAGGCTTAAAGATATTTTTCCACATTCAAAACATGTTTCTGGTGTTTTGAAGTTTGACTCTTCTGTATCATAATGACCACTGCTACGTACTAAAGAGAATATATTCAGAACTCCAGCACCTGAGAAGTCAAATACCTCCCTCCCCTTCCTGTCCACCTACTTGCCATTGACTTAACAGTACCAATTATTATTACATCCCTTTACCAAACCCTATGGAACATTCCATCATGCCCATACACTTACTGCTGCTTATTGGTTATTCTTAATATCCCTTTTACAGTGCCAGTGTAAGGTGTATATTGATTTTTCTCAGTTTCCAGGAGTACACAATGGTTGAATGCTCAATGAGTAAACAATTACATAGCAAAGGCTGGAATTGTACAGCTAAGTGCCTACAAAGTGGGAGAAACCCACTTATTCACTCTTTGCAGCATTGGCAGAAAGATCCAAGCCAGGCTTCTTCTGTGGCAAACTTCCATTAACATCTTGCTTCCTTATCTGATCCCTGTACACATGAGAAAAGAATGGTTTTACAGGCTGTTCTTCCCTAAGATTATTGTCCTTTAACTTTTTGCTCAAAAAAGCTGAGCAATGTGAGGTGTCCCAGACAGGTTTATATCTGCTGCTGGTCTACCTAAGATTCGCTCAAAAGACAGAGGAGCACAAAACTAGATGGTATTATCTGCTTTACCTTCAAAGCTGTAGGTCAATAGGGCTGGTGTGTAGGTTGGGTTGTGTGTTTGGATATGCTATGAAAAGTGGAAGTCTCCTGGAACTGGTGGGCAACGTTGTGGACCTGGCAGCATGCCCTGGAACCAGTGTGAGCACACTGGGCCTTGCACCATGCTTTTGTCCCCCTGCTGCCATCTCAGGCAGCTTTGTGTGTCCTTGAGGGCTGTGCAAACACAGCTGTGCTGAAGAAGTAAACTGAGAAAGCCTAGAAGGGAGCAGCTGTGATTGTTCTTCTTGCTCTTCCCTATGCCTCAGTGATTACTGTGGTTCCTTCCCTGGCAGGTATTTCAGGGGACCACAGGTGGCACTCCAGCACAGCCTGCTGCTGCCTCCTGCTCCCAGCTGCCTGGCTGAGGCAATGCTGACTGAAACAGGCCCCCAAGCCCAAAGTCCTGGGAGGCACAACTGGCAACCTGCACCTGTACAGTATCCTACAAAACCTGCTATTTCTATTTTGACCATACTGTCCCTTTTACATACTCCTCTGCCTATCCCAGATCTACAACTGATTTTGGTCCCTTACTCTACAAATGCAGGTAAGCAGAGGTAGCTAGGTCATCATGAAGGAAAAACTGTAAAACATTCATCCCCTACACAAAGTTCAACTTGGCACTGGGTTTTAATGACGTTTAAAGCAACACACTGGAGTGAAATGAAGTTGTATTTTACTGCCTGATGTCATGTTGTGTTAGCACATTCACATTTAAAGACCATTTATATTTCCTCCTTCCCTGCTAGGAAAAGGGGCATGTATTAACACTCATTAGAATACCTATTGATGACCAGACATCTGTATGCTGCATATTAAGCCATGAAGGCAGCCCAAGAATCAAAGCATTCAAGAACCATTGTTGAACTAAGCAACAGTGGCTCATTTAGAAAAAAATAAAGCAAACAATGCAACAAAACAGTTGCAGAGTTTAAAATCCAAGCATATGGATCAAGACATCCATACTCACCTTGATGCACACCAGTAGTTGACCAGAGTTGAAAGTGCAACGTAAGAAACACTCAGCACTCCAGAAACTCCCAGGGACAGTGCTCCCAGGCCACACAGCACACAGAGAAGGGCTATGCCACCTATGGCTATGACAACACCTAATAAAACAACAACGGTTTGTTATTTAAACAAGTCATGTACAAATTAGAAGAGCTGACATTCTACCATAACCCCAATTTCAAACCATTTGGGAAAACAATCTTCCTCAATCATTTGGCTAACTTCTATAAAAGCTATGCATGCTCAAGATAACTGGTTTAGGCATATCCTGGTAGCTGAGATTAGAAAGGAAAATAGGATTTCCCCTGTATAGACAACACTTAATCAGATTACTATTCTTGTATTAAGAGTTTTACTACTGCTGAGACCTGAGGACTAAATCCTCAATTGCTTGGACTCAGACTTCCAGAGGGAAGAAGAAAAAAGGAAAAGATAACATGACTTAAAAGGGAATAGGTAAGCACACCCATGAATGCATACAGTACCTTCCATGACTATCACACCGATACAGGCCATTACAGCTGTCGTAACAACAAAAACCAGGAAAAATGCAACGGGAATAGCTGACACTGCCACAAACATCAGGAGTGATAAGGCAACAAAAGGATGGTCATCTAAATATTGGCCAACGCGGGAATTCATAAAGGCAACAACCTGCAAATGAAAGAAAAACATTTCAGATTTTTTTTCTCTCTTGTCACAGATACTTTTCACAGATCACTGCAGTGAACTACAGGTAGGATAGATCTTTTGTCAGTCTGCAGCTGGAATAGGGAGCAGCCATTGCCTCTTTGTTTCAAAAGCATGAGGACTTGCTGCAAATTTAGATAATTTCAGAGCAAATATAATTCTACCAATGACAGACATGTTTCTCTTGGACTTCCCAGTTCTATTCTTGCACAAATTATAAAAAACAACAAAGCCCACAAAAACCCAACCAATCTGAAAACAAGTAAAAAAATAAGTCAGTCTAGCTGCAGCTTTCACTGGGGTCTCTGCAACCATTGTTTTGAACTAGAGAACTCTATTTGTTAATTTAAAAAATCTGCAACATTTAAAAATTATCAACTTTTCTTTTATCCATATCTTAGTAATATCTGCAACCTGCTCATTTGTTGAATCTAAGTATGGTGCAGGCCTGTCTGTATCAGAGATTTAATAATGTTACTAGTAAAAAAAAATNGAACTCTATTTGTTAATTTAAAAAATCTGCAACATTTAAAAATTATCAACTTTTCTTTTATCCATATCTTAGTAATATCTGCAACCTGCTCATTTGTTGAATCTAAGTATGGTGCAGGCCTGTCTGTATCAGAGATTTAATAATGTTACTAGTAAAAAAAAATCTTTTTACAGAGGCAGTCATAGCTATACACTGGAATTTTACTGCAGTAGTTTCCCTTCCCTTAAGGAAATATGTATCCTAGTTTTAGTATTTTATCAATAAGGAAACGTATCATAGTTTTAGTTCTTCTTACAGCAGTACAACCATTTCACTAAAATGCCTCTCTATCATCTCAAAGGGTTATGCCAGTAAAATACAAAAATGTAGAACTAGGCTTCCCTTTTTCTTGACTGAAGGTGTGGGAGGACATGCCTTCCCATAGGCTTCACAGTGTTCACTTGAAAAATAGGGAGTGCATTTAAATAAATAGGGTATGATATCCTGATAGTTATGAAAGGAGTAGCATTATAAATATACAAAATCACAATCCAGACCCACATTTGCATTGCTGTGGATGGTCTGTATCACGGAGTGCCATTGCTTCTGTAGTTCCTGCATTTCTTTAGACATGTTATTAAT
>VZTI01001766.1:2044970-2118837 GCA_013397865.1 Struthidea cinerea
CCGCCGCCCTCCCGCCGCTGTCTCCTCCCCGCGGGGGCCGGGCAGGGCCCGCCGGGCGCGGCCGTGGGCGGGCAGCACGAGGGGCCGGTTTCCAAAGGCCGCCGGGGCTTGCCGGTGCTGGCTGACTGTGGTGTTGTTTCGCGTCCCCCTTGCTGTCCTGCCCTACCTCAGCCGCTCAGTCCGGGCACCCTCACGAGTGTCCTAGAGGTTCGCGTTGCCACGAGGGGCCGGTTTCCAAAGGCCGCCGGGGCTTGCTGGTGCTGGCTGATGGTGCTCTGGTGTTGTTTCGCGTCTCCCTTGCTGTCCTGCCCTTCACCCCGGCCCTACCTCAGCCGCTCAGTCCGGGCACCCTCACGAGTGTCCTAGAGGTTCGCGTTGCTTTAGGACACGCAGCCTGGAGCTTTTTGGAATGGAGGACGGAAGATGGGGGTATCTGCGGTCGCCGTGCCGCGGCGGAGGCGTGCAGAGGCTCGCCCGGCCCCAGGGGGCGATCGGCACCGCGCCTCACGGCTCCGGTGCCAGCAGTCGCTCCGTGGGTGTCCGTAATGCCACCAGCCCGGGGCCGGGAGGCAGCGGAGGCAGCTCGCAGCGAGCTGGGAGTGTTCAGCCCCGCCGCGAGGAGCGGTGGAGCGGCTGCTGTGAAACACCTCGCCGGGCACAGCCGCCTTCCCCCGGCGCGGGTTCTTGTTCCCACACGTTCCCACCGTGTCCTCCTGCCTCCCGGTGTTTTGGTGCCCACGTGGCAAACCTGTTTGGGGAGATGTGCCGTGTGAGGAGAAATTCCTTTAAGAATTTAGCTGGGTTTTCAGCAAAAGCAGTGCGTCCTGCAGTGTCTCAGCATTTGGCTGGGACTGTTGTCAGCAGTGATGCTCGGTGAGGTTGTCGCACGACGGTTTGGCCTGGCTGTTCTCCAGACCCATCGTGATGGTGTTAACATGCAAGCGTGAGGCTTCAGTGAATTCCCAGCTTCTGCTACACGGAATTTTTCATGCTGTAAATTGCAACCAGAAATGAGTTAAATATTCATGTTTCTCGCGGCTGCTTTAATAATTTAATTGGTGCCACCTATGAGAGTATTACAAAACTGAATGTTAACGGTTTCATGATTATTTTTTTTAAAGGCAACAAAATAAATAGCATGTTTAATTTGTAAATTAATGCAAAAAGAGGTTTTATGAAGTATGGAGAGTTTAACATATGAGAGTGTTGGAGCTCTGTATCTCTGCAGATACAAGGATTTGTGTAGACAGAGTAAGATTTGCATATTAACACATATTTGGACGGTGGGGTCTAAAAGCCCAGCACAAGATACCTGCAAGAAGAGGATGGTCAGGGCAAGTGTATTTTGCTTGAACTCTTAAAGTGCTTAATCTCTCATATAATTAAAGTGCATAGTGTACTGATATTCCTGGTACACGAGGGTGTATCATAATAAATTTGAATTTGTTGTGTTTGTATACTTTTTGAAAAAGTAAGCCTAGGGGAAACCAACTGGCAGAATTACAGTGTGACATAATCCAGTGATAATGGCACTGCAAAGTTTAATGGAGTCACCGAGTTTAAAGTGTACTGGAGATTTTAAATTTCTGGCTGTTTTCAAGCATGCCATAGCTGTGGTTTTGAAGACAGTCTTGTAGTTCTTAGTAAATTATTTTCTTTCTGTGCATAATTAGCTCTTCTGCTAAAAATTCATATATAACCTTCCACCATACAAAATAACTGGTTTTAATGTTTTTCAAGCAGCACAAATAATTAATTCAACTTCAAAGGGCATGCATATATGAGCATCTGAGTTGATGTGCACAGAGGAACAGTAGTTACTCTTAACTGCTGCTTAATTGAGCTTGTCTTCATGCCAGTGCCAGCTCCAATTAGCAGGAAAATCCTCATGTTGCAAACCAGCACTGAAATATTTGGAGAGTTACGGCACACATTAGCCAAGCAATTACCAGCACCA
The DNA here is from genome assembly GCA_013397865.1 of Struthidea cinerea. Taxonomy (NCBI): domain Eukaryota; kingdom Metazoa; phylum Chordata; class Aves; order Passeriformes; family Corcoracidae; genus Struthidea; species Struthidea cinerea. The sequence goes on from VZTI01001766.1 coordinate 2,046,928, forward strand.
GCAGTGCTGGTTCTGTGCCCTGCACTGCTGGCCTGTGTTTAAAGAACAGTGGCCAACAACAATGTTCCACTTGTAGCTGGCATAAGGGCAAGATATAAGGAAAACTCTGCTGTTAACTCAAGGATATCAGCCATTCTCACAGCTCACAGAAAACTGGATGAAAACTAGCAAAGATTATGGGGAAGGGTTTAAAATGGAACTCTTGCCGTGTTGGCAGAACATGTCCAAGGCCCCTCTTGAGGGTAGCTGTTAAAAGACTGTGCTAGATTTCATGTTGGATGGTTGTAATTCCCGTTTGTGGAGGAATGCGATGGAAGACTCTTTCAGGACGCAGTGATGACTGCGAGTGGGAGGCAAATGCGTACAGGCTTAGAGGAACTGGGAGTATCCCACCTGCTGTGTTCAGCTCTTCAGGGAGTTTGATTCTGAATGGTGCAAAAGTGGTGGAGGTGTTTGGATTCAAGATTTTGAATCTTGAATTTTTTTTTTTCCAAATCTTCGTAAGAAAATTTGGGTTTATAGAGCCTTTACTGCTCTGGGAGCTCTGTGCAGTGCTTTCATGCAAAAGTTAGAATATCTCAGGGATCTCAGGACTACATTTTTCATAACTTTCAGAGGTAAAAGGAGCCTGTACAATTCCTCTTTGGTTCCACAACTGAATCTCCTTGATCACAGCTTGGCACAACACTGAAAGGGGCTGTTTCCTCTCTGCCGGGGGAGGAGAGGGAGGAGGGAATTCTGTCTCCAAGCACCAGCTATGCTGTAACTGGGGCAACCAAGCTGAGGACTGAAAGGCAGAGTGTCAGAGAAGTTCACCGAGCTGCGACAGGCAGAGGGACTGGTACCAAGAGCGCCTGCGGGGGTAGTACGTGCCCTTACCCTGCTCACCTGTGCATCCTGGGGATGTGTGAGGCATGCTGGGCATCTCTCTCTTTCTCTTTTTCCGCTCCTTTTGACGTGGGCTTTTTCTCCTTGGCAATTAATGTGTGGTTCTGCTGTAAACCACAGCTGGGGGGCCCAGAGTCCCTAGGACATTAGAAGAGAACAGGCAGCGGGGAGGAAACTGGTTTGGAGAAAGTAGAAAGAGCAGGATGGAAGAAAGTCTTGCTTGAAGGACATCTGGGGGGAGTTAGAAAGATTAAGGTGAAAAGCGAGCTTGGGAGGAACGAAACTAAAAAGATCATGGAGGTTTGGTGGGAGAGAAAGCTTGCTGCTGTAAACAAGGAATGGGAGAGCTGCGTGTTTTTCTTCTTCCTGGCAGCTGGGATCGAAGCTGATTGACACCTTGTGTAGTACCTGAAATGAGTCTCTCTTTTTCAGTGCATGTAACAACAAGGATGTTCACACTGAGGGGGAGGCCTAAAGAATTCTGAGCAAACAAAAAAAGCAAAGCAAAGTAAAGCCAACACAGAGCCCAAGTCTCCCCAGGGTAAGTTACTTCTGCAGTGACTGTGAAAGATCGATGACTTTGTCAAAACTTCAGATGAAATTGGCCATTACTGGTGGTTAGTGGTTTGACATTGGAAGAACTCTTATTAAAAGACATATGTTCGTATTGAATATTCTTTGGATTTAATCCTTTATAATATACTTCTCTTTAAGGATTTCTTTGTTCAAATATTTAGGTGTTTGAAAGGTTAGTTGGCGTATAAGTCCGGAGTTGTTTCAGGATGAACAATGGCTTTTTTAATGACTCTTGTACCTTTAAGGATGAATGAATGGATGTCCTAATAAACTGTATCATTTATTCATTTTTAAAGTACCCTAAGGCCCAATCCTTTAGTCATTAATCAGGAGGAATTCATACTCTCTTTAATGAGTTATGTCTGGCAGTGATAATGTCTTTATTTCTCTGTGTGTGTGTGGGCAGGCATGCTGGGGAATACCAAGGAGGTAAATCAAATCAGTCCTTTCTCAAATTTTATTTCTAAATGGGCTCTACTTTGATATTGAGGAGGGCACAATTTTGCCAGCTAGAAAACTAGGTTCCAGGAGCCTAGTTTTTCAGTGATATATCAGAAAGCAGTAACCATGTGCTAAAATTATGTAAAAAAAGAGATTATATCTTATTCGAACATAATTGTATTGGGTAATAGCTTCCTCTTTCATGGTGATTTAACTCACTTATGTTCAGACACAACACACTTCTTCCTCCTTTTTCTCACAGTGTCACTATGTATTCAGGAATTTGTTGCTTATCAATCTCCTAAACAAATTTGATTTAGGAAACTCAGAGCAGACTATGGATGAGGCTTTTGGCCTAAGGAAAGTTGTCATTCAGAAGCATCTTAAAACACTGTGAGGCTGAATAATTCTGAGACAATGTCCTGGCAGAACTTTGCATGGAGTCCTGGAAGGCCATCTCAGTGTATTATCACCTTGAAGAGGTGGAACATAATCCTAAAACATATCAGATACCCTGACATTTGTAGTAAAACACTTTGCAGAGTACCTGTGAGCAATTTGTTCTTCCAGAGCATCCTGGCAGTAGCTTCTCCTGGAACTGAGTCATTACAGACATGAAAAAAATCTAGTGGGTCTTTTTTTCCTTCCTCAGTAAAATGGTTCACACAACTTGGACTGTTTCACTGACATTTTGGCAGTTTTAATTTGGCAGTAGATTTAATATGCTACTATCCAGAGTTTATGCCATTACAAACTCCATGTGGAGTTTTTAGTGTAACTTAAAATATTAAAATAATTTTAAATAGTTTTCAGGGATATAACAATAAGGATTTTTGGGGGGTTTTTAAACTGACATTTACTGGTGTTTAGAATTTTTCTCAAATGACTGCAAAAAATGTGTTTTGCTGAGGAACCCACCCCAAAGAACGGCTATTTCCTTAAAATTTGAGAAGTTGCAATATGTAATTTTCAACTTGTAATGAAAACTGAAGGACTCTTCCTTCTTCATGAATCTTTTTTGAAACAGAGTATTTCATAAATATCTTTGAAGTTGTTTTTCATTTCTCTCTAGTCACAAACCAATTCCATGTGCAATATGAGTCGTCCAAAGCGGTCACCAAAATTATCATTCCTACGCACACCTGCACCTGCTTCTGCCTCAGATGCACCTCCAGACTCGTATGAGGTATGTGCTGCCAGGGTATGCACACATTCCATGTGCTGGCAAATTCCCATTCTTTGCAGTGTGGTGTAGTGGGCATGGTGGTACTGGGTCAAAGGCTGGACTTGATGGCCTCGGAGGTCTTTTCCAACCTTAATCATTCAGTGATCCCAAGCACATTCATGATTGCACCTCACGTGCTTTTATCTTTGAGGGTGTTTTGAGACCTGCATCTCACATGCCTGTGAGCTGTCTCAGTAAAGTTTAGACATCAGGACTGATGAAAAGTCCATGAATAGATACCAAGTCACCTGAGAAAACATGGAATGAACAGACAGAAGAAATCTATTACCAGTCCTTACTGATGTGAGAGAAAGACAAGAGCTGAATTTGTTAACTTGTACTATTGTTCAACTATTACAAGGATTGAGTGTTAAAAGTAGACAGGTCACTAATGAAGGCCTGAGGAACAGGAATTTCCTAAATCTAAGCAAATATAAGGAGAAGAAAAGAAGCAAGATGGTAGAGATGTGGGGGAGTAGAAAGAATGAGACAATGTACTGTCTTCTCTTATTTATAAAAAATACCTTGATTATGCAAAAAAAATGCCTGAGTGTTACTGAAGTGTTGTGTAAAATTATCCTTATAAACATGCAGAGCATTGTGATCTAAAAATAGGTTGGTGGTCAAATGTATGTCGGACCTATGTGTTTTCTTTTTATACTAATTGATGTTTAATCCTGTTCTAGCCCTAAGAAGTCTTTTTAAATTACTGTGCCGTGTAAAACTTTTGCTTTTGTTTTTCCAATTTCAGCTTCTCCGTCAGAAAAGCTGTTACCCTCCTTTGATGCAAGAGTCATCATGGACTTTGGCAGCTCCCTTCAAAGAACAGAAACACTACAGAAACCCAAGTGACTCCATAGCTAATAACTACACTCTTACTGCACAGGATTTAAAGTTGAAAAATATGCAAAAATTCAAGTCCTTTTCAATGATAGAGTTATCACATGCTTCATCGTGTATCCATGTTTGAATGTGTTTATAAATTTAGGCTTGCTTGTTCTATGCATTTTTATCTCTAATTCTTTATCTGCTGAAGTGTCATCCCTGGAAGAAATCACTTATCCCTAATAAGCACTTACAAGCTTGTCACCTCAGAGTCAGTATAGACATATTTGCCCATGCATGCATAACTTCAATAAATGAAAGGCCAGTTTCAGATTAACTACTTAGGTTCATCCCTCCAAATAATCGTGTGCAGTGCTTCTCCGTGACGTTGTATTTTTTTTTCTTATTTCATTATCTGATTAATTATCTTAGCTCTGTTTTTCACCAATATGAAATAATATCGTATTGAAAAATATTTCTGTATGTGATTTTTCTTGACTGGTATTTAAAGCTGCTAGGAGAAAGCGGCGATGGAGTTCTGACAGGTAACGCACTGAAATGTTATAAAGATACAGATTATGACAGCCAGTCTAGTCTGAGTTGTGATTTTATATTTCGTTTTACTTGAATGCTGTGTTAAGCATTCAAGCATGAAATGTTAAGTCCCTACAAAAAAATGTATGTGCATCAAGGCTGGCTTTGGTGTCACAAGATTTTGGTGCAATAATCACATGAAAATACATGGAGATCTTGGGCATCCTAAAAAACTGTGCTAGTAGGTTTGACTCTGGTAGAGCTGCTCATAAAATACTGCTTGTCTAAGTGATACTGGGCAGTTGTAAGGTTTGCATGACTGCATCCTTTATGTTAAAGGACTATATTGTATTATACAATTTTAATGAGAGTTTTTTTATTGAATAATTGAAATGCTTCCATAGGTCATACTTGTCCTCAGTGTAGCACAAGTGGTTTATATAATCCTTGTCATCTGTCCTTAAACATTACTGCTTCTTTATTCTTTAAACTTGTATTCCTTTTTTTCAAAAGTACTTTGTTAAAGAGTTTGAAACCCATTTCACTGAGTGTACCTGCTCATACACCAGAGCTGCATGTCATAAATTACACAGACAACCAGCCATTGACCCCAGAAGAACAATTTGCTCTCATGGATTTACATGAGAAGGAGATAAGTAAGCGAGAAAAGCCACCTTCAAGTGATGATATGGAGGTATTTATATAATTTCTTTTTAAGATGGAAGTAGCAGTGGTAATCATCTGCAATATATCTGGAAACTTTACTAAAAAGTAGCTGAGAAAAGCAGGCAGTACATGAGGATTAGGAGATGTAAATATTCAATATAGCAAAGTGCTGTTAAATATTGTCAACTCCTTTCTCCTTTGTTTGTAGCTACTCTGATTTTTGTTGTAAAGGGTTTGCAAGTTAAGTATCTTCCCAAATTCTTAACCTCTCCTGTTGTTCTCTAGTACTTTTTTGATCAGTAATTTAATATGCTGCACTGAGTTCTAGTGGTCTATATGCTTACACCAACACAGATGGAAGTATTGTAAAGATGTCAGTGCTTTAAAAGGAACAGACATAGATAGCCAAAATGCATTATATTCAAACGCCTTTCAATTACAGAAAAGGCTCAAGTGGTAGAGAAGCTAAATATACTTTGTAGTAATTAATTATCTGTCAGAAAATTCGTGCAATAACTGTAATCTTTAAAACATTTTTTAGCGGTACTGTCACTACATCTACAATGGAGTGCGGGAAGACATGCTGGCACCTCAGGATAAGGAAGTGGTGAATAAAATTTTAAAACATATTCCAACTCACGTTCTTCCTAGCCCAGAGCTGGAGAAATTCCTTGCACGTTTAAAAGAAGAGATTAAGACAGACTATCATATCGGCCTCATGAAAGCCATTGGTAAGACTCATGATCTCTGAGCAGTTCCAACTATGTAGACATTTACTGCACTTTGAAAGCAAGTCTCCATTCTATTCTTAGCATCTATGGAGAATTCCTTTGGGGTCAGTAGAACTACAGTAGATCTCTGAGAGAAAATAACCTGTGATCATGCTATATCATTCCAATTTCAACAAATATCTACTTCTGAAACCTTACATCCCGTCAGGGGGAGAGACGGAATGAAAAATTGTTTCTCCTGCCTCCCGTTTTTAGAATCAGAACCAATTCTCTTCCTTTATTTTTTTCCTGAAATAATTTTAGAGTCAAATTTGTAATTTGGTTATTGTGCTGTATTTTATGCTGAAAACATACAAGTAACTATATGTTAATTTTAAATGTGCAGACTTCTACAGCTTCCTGAACTATGAAGATACAGTGGTTTTGAATGTAGGTTTTGGCTATACATGCAATCTCACCGTGATACATATGATTTGTTCTAGTTGATTACGTCTTGTTGGATCCAGCTGAGAGGCAGAGACTCTCTATTCGAAGCACCCCACGCCCTTTTCCCCGGAGAATTGTCTGTGCACCAGTCCCATGGCACAGCTCTTACAAAGAAACAAAAAGCTGGAATGAGAGGAATCTGTTCGTAGTGAATTCACTGATGCCCACTTTGCAGGAGCTCTGGCTTTCTCAGTAAGATGGCTTGTTCATAGGACCTTAATGAAATTTAGCATGTTTTTATTTAATGATTTGGTTAGAGAGTGCATCTGCTGACTTCTCAACATATGCTGCAGAGATCCTGGGGAAGCCACTAGAAAGAGAGTGGCAAAATATGTCTGTTTTCTAAATGATTCTAATTTTTCTGAGCCTCTAAGAATTTCAGCATAAAATCACTGTTTCCTGCAGTCTCTGAATGAGCATGTGTTACATGTCCATGGTGAAGAATGGATAAACTCATGCTGTGAAAAGATCGTGCCCTATGTTAAAAGGTGCTATGCCTAAATTAAGATTCAATGCTCTAGTAAATGGTGATTTGGAATTCTCATCCTGGTGGTTGGTATGAACAAAATTAACTCTTACAACTGAATATCTCTCAAATGTCTGTAGTTGAAATTTGCCCTGGGGACGTTTGAAAATTGAGATGTGTAATCTTAGGAAGTTAAATATGGTAATTAGTAATTCTGAGAGCGGGTTTTGCATTTAAGAAACATTTGCAGGGATTTAAGCTTGTATGTTACAGACTGAGATATATGCCATGCTGCTGAAATTTCATTTTTTTCCCCATAGAGTAGTCAGGATAGCTACTTATTAATATGGAATAGAAGCAGCAGGTGTCATTCTATATGTTCGTTAACGACTGGGTACGCTAATGAATCTAGGAAAAGGATAAGACAGTTTTAGCAAAGAATTGAGAGTTTTAAATACAGCAAGTACAAATAAAATTTTTGAAACCCTTTATGTTTGTTGATAGCAGAAACCCAATCAGAAATGCACTTATTGGACAGCTTAGCAATGGAGTGATATTTATAAATGAAATTATATTTTTAGTGTTTATGATACAATTGAGGCCTTCCTGACTGTATTGCATGGATGTTTTTTTTCAAACAGTATTCCATAAAGATCTCCTTTATGTTTCACTGCCCTAGGTACAGCCAGCTCCGGTTTGTTCGCACTGCAGAGGTGCTTTGTGGAGACCTGCCGCTGCTGCCTGCGGAGTTTGAGGACATCGTTCGAAGGCACTGTGTGGAAGCTCGTGATATCCTTCAGAACAAGTCAGTGCCAGCTGTGGTAGCTGTAGATAAACTGAGTATTTTAGGGTCTGACTTACATGAAGGCCCCTTTTAAAAGCAGACCTTAGGCTGAGATGACGCTAGTCCCAACCACAGGGCTGCCAAAACAAAGGGGTGAATAGCCCTGAGTGAATAAACATCTGGATACTGTCAGAGCCTTGGGAACTGCAAGAGTGCTTGTACAAGAACAAATGGTAATAAATGATGGATAAACGTAGACAGGAAGTCCAAAGGTTTCTAACCATGAGAGGAGTGGAGCCTAAATCTGTAAAAATGGTGATGGAAATTTTTTTGTTGTTATGGAAGTCAGTCAATTTAAGAAAGAGATGACATGAGGAGCATGATAGAAGGTGTTTGCATTCTGCCACCTGAGATATCTCCCAAACTTGTTTCTTGTTTAATGCTGATAATTGAATATTGTTTCACAGTCAGTAAAACAATATAATTGACTATTATTTTGTCTATTACTATTAATTTAAACTAATCATAGTGGTCCATTATAACAAGTATCCTTAGATTTAAAACTCAGGTTTCCTCAAAGTCCTGGAAGGTACAGTTTTGTTTGGTATCTAGTTATCAATTCTCTTCTAACCCTTTGGATTTTATTAATTCTTTGGGTAATTTCTGAGCTTAGATTTCATTGCAAGGAGCAAAGTAAGACAACAAGCCTTTAAAAACTTTGTCTCCATCTTATTTCATTGTAGGTGGATCCCATCTTGTGCATCTGTTTTCATTGATCAGGGTAATAAGTGGCTTCATTTTGCTCCTGAAAAGGACTCTGATTCCTCTGAGAAAGTTGAAAGCTATTTCAGTTCCGTGGCAAGTCTAATGTCATTACAATTGCGCGAGATGGTTATTAACTCCTTAGAAGATCTTCTTGCATTTTTTATGATTCACAAGGTATGTGCTGTCAAGTATATCTACAGTTTTCTGTCTTACTTGGAGATAATTCGTACAGCCATAAAATCTAGTGCTCTTTGAAGGCTAAAATGGCCCAAATGGCTCTTGCCTCCATAAAAAATGGCTGTATCCTTCAAAAACTTGTGTATACTCAGTGGATTTTTTGCACTGTCAAGAATTGCTTCCTTGAATGATCGCTTGGCAGGTCTAGGCTTGCAAGTAACAGTTTTTGAGTTTTCAACTTGGTCTTGAGTGAGTGTGCATTTATTTTATTTTATTTTTAAGTTTTCTTGGTCTTAATGAGGCAAGACAGTTACACTATTTCTCTGAAAGCACATAAATAATCCCCTTTGAAGTCAGAGGTGTGCACAGTCGTGTGTGTAATCCTTTGTAGAGGTGCTCTATGCGTGTGGTGCCCCTGTCTATCCCCAGTGTGTGCCCTGTAGTATTTCAAGTAATGCATAGGATTATAATAATGAGCATTACACCGTGGGAGTTTTTACCACTGTTTTGGCTACCATAAAGTTGCTTCTTTGGTGAAATGAGTTTTTAAAATACAGGTTCCCCCAGGACCTGCCTTGATAGGACAAAATGAATTAATGTGGCAGGTTAAGTAGTGCACTGCAGAGGATCACACTTAATACAGTGTACTGTCAGACCTTGCACTAAGCCTTGCATCTGGATGATGATTGTGTTCCTGGTGGTTGGGTTTTAAATTTTTTTTTTAGTTTTGTCTCGTGGGTTGGTTTGGGTGCGCTCTTTTATTTGGTTTGTTTTGTTGTTTGTTTTGGGGTTTTTTAAATTATTATAACGTCTACATTGCGAGTCTAGTCGTGCACTAGGACTCCATTATTGTAAAGGCAATTTGGGGGTAGTGTAGTTCTTACTGACCATACAAGGCAATTAAAACTAGATTCTAGATTTTATTTCTGATAGATATCATAGATTAATTTTTTTAGAAATTTTGTTCAGTATGGTAATTAGTGCTTTACTTCTGTTACTTAAGAGAAGAATCAAGGCAATTAGGCTTAAATCCAGTTTCTTAATTCCAGTTTTTATAGATTCATTTAGGAGTCAGCACCATAAGTTCATGTTTGGAACATCAGGTTTTGTATAAAAATCAGGGGAGATGATCCCACTGGTGTTGTGTGGTAAGGATATTGGGGAGTTTGAATAGTTTAGAAATTATTATTCTTATAGCTCACTTCTTTGTTGTGTAAATTTTTCTTTCTTTCCCCTAAGGATGGAAATGATTTTAAAGAACCATATCGAGGAGTGCAGTTCTTCCTGTCTCAGGTACTCACAGTCAAACTCCGTGTGGAAGAACCTGATATTGTCTTTGAGCCACCTTTGGGAGCATGTTGGGATTTAATCAGTCATTGCTTCCACGAGATCCTGAAGAGTGCTGAGGAACTCCCAAAGGTACTGGATAAGTTATAGCTGCATGCAAAACGCAATATTAGTAAAAACTATCTATAATATAAAAAGTTATGAATGAGGCTGAAGACTGACAAATAGAAGATAAAGATGAGGATTGTGAATCATGAACTGGGTGAACTTTTTGATTATAGAAGATATTTTTCAGATTCAAGTTATATTGAAGGTGTGATTTTCATATAGTTTTCACAAGCAAACTGTGTGAGTAACCAAGTGTTAATTATGGATCGGAGCCTTTTCACATTGCACTGTTTTTACCAAATTATGATTTTTTTTTTAATGTGGTAGATGAATGGGTAATAGAATACCTTATTTTCACTATTCTGTGTCTTATTGCAGTATTTGCAATGATTTCCTTTAGGTAGAAAAACTTCTGTTTCCGAAATTACAAAGACATGATCTCACTCTTAATACAGTCCAACCACATGAATCATTGTTTTCAGAGTACATAAACAAACTTGAGAAGATCTTTGAAAGCAACACACTTGGTCCAAAGAAGTAAGTTTTGGCTGGTAACGCCGTTGCCCTTCCAAACCCTCAGTTCCATAACGCTGTCCATTTGACTAAAGAGACAGTTTGAGTGTGTTTGTTTCTTTCTATAGAGGAACTTCTCATTGGAAACTTATGTTTGTTTTTGTGGTCTTCTGTGTTTAAGGTATTTAAACGTGTACAGGAAGTACAGCAATCTTTTGAACAACAATTCACGGCAAGATGTCACCAATTTCTTGGCTAAAGGTCCTTCTTTAGATGCTTTAACTGAGGTAATGTGTTATTGACAACTGCAGCATGTTCATACAGCAGCTCACACATCACGATGACTTCCTAATTTATTGCCTAAAGAACAAGTCACTTATTTTACCCTTGGGAATACTAGAGAGTGCTCAGTTTACGTAGCCCCTTACTGAAGGGCTGCTGTGTAAATGTAGGAGGAGGTTTCTTTATGACCTTCTATGGGTTTTGTTGTTCTTTCTTAGCAGAAAGGCTTCCCAGAGTATTTGGTCAGTCTGCAGCTTGCTTGTCTTTTCAATGTCTTGTCCTCAGTCAGCCTTGTCTGCTCTTCTCTTTGCATCCCTGAGTTAGCATATGGCTAAATGCTTCCTGAGGCAGCTTGGGGTCTTCCCTGCCATGGCAAATTACTATGCAAAGCTTTCAGCCCTGGAATCTGTGGATAGGAGCAGAGCTCTGGAAAGATAAAAATTAGTCTTCCTTCTTCTGTTTGGAATAAATGATCCAATTTGATGGATGGCAACTATTAGTTGTGTTGGATTTTTCAGCTATGGACTTTTAGGAAAAATAACAGATATATTATTTTCTGTTTTTAGAAGATTGACAGCTTCACAGAACTGAAAAAAGAGATTGCTTCTATGGATGTCACTGTTCCTCTGGCCATGTTCTGTCTGGATGCTCTACAGCTGAATGAGGAACTCTGCAATCGAACCCAAAATCTCAAAGACACATTGATTGAATTTGAAGTGATGGAAAACAGAGAGTTAAACCAAAGGTATCTGCTGTTTGCATGGATGGTTATTGCTGTCTGCCTGGATTGATGCTGTGTATCTGTGGATGAGATACCTTTATTCATCTGCTGGGTTTTCTAGTGCTGACCAGACAAGTGCAAGAAGGCCAGCCTGGCTGAACAGGGAGCTTTGGCTAGAACTGACAGAAGAGAAAAAAAATATTCAATTTATGAAGAAGTTTAATGTTTTTGTTTCAAAGACAAAATCAATTTACCGGATCTTGCATCTCTCTTCACTTACAATCCCAGTGATATGTCTATTCTCTTTCTGTTGTAGAATTTGTGATGAGTATAACTTCATTGCAAAGAGAATGAGTGAGGTGCCTCAGAACACTGAACAGCTAGTGGAATATGAGGCATTCTTAAAGAAATCCAGTGAAGTTACTGTTGTTAAACTGAATAAGGAGCTCATCAAAGCAGCACACAGACTGCAAATCCTCATGGACTATGCTGATCTCTCTCGTATGTCTAACTACAGAATATAACATTTTCATATGAGAATATTTATATATAGATAATGGGCTCTGCATGCCTAAATGTTGCATCTTCTGGGGTGCTAATGGCAAGTTCCAAAAGAGACAGAAAGGAAATATAAAGAATTCAGCAGAGGCCAAAATGTACCAGTGCAGCAAGGAATGGTAGAGAAATGGCACACTGCATAGACAGGGCTTTTTAATGTGTTTTAAGTATTATCAGGTCAATGTCATGTAATCTGGCCAAATGATGTTACATCTCTATGTTAATAAATAAAAATTCTCCAGAGAAAAGCCATCCAACAAGCCACGTGCCAAAGGCTCTATGACAGCATGTGGAAAGTGTGAGAACTTGCATCTCTGCAGCTGAGGATTAGATCAGAGCAGGCCTTTTGTTGTTTTGCTGTCATGGTTTGCTGTTCTTAGTTAGTACAAAGGCTGTTCTCTAAGACTGAAGATACATCTGAAGAAGTTACTTTTAGTTTGCATTTTTATTCAAAGCAAAAATGTAATTCACAGATTCAGTCTGCTATTTGCTGCACCTAAGAAGAAGGGCAGTTACATGAATGCAAACCTATTTTAGTGTCAGGATGAGACTTTTTCCTTAAGCAGAATACACTCTTGGGTCAGACAGTGGTAGAAATAACAAGGATATGTCATGTTTATTAGACTTCATTTATGATAAAAATTAGGATGCCTGTGGAAGCCAGGACAATTTTCTGTCACATTTTGGAGTGTTTGCAATTGCAGTATTTCATAATTACATATTCTCTGTAGCTGGGTTTATAAACACGTGTCCTACATTAGTTGTCACGAGCTAAGTGCACTGAACAGACAGACAAATAGGAAGGTGGAGATGTCTGCTCATCTTGTAGTTGTGATGCTCTAGCTTTTGTGAGTAATTCAGCATTTACAGATCGAGGACTAGAAATGGTTTAAACATTTATCCATCATATGTAGGTATAATATACATTTAGTTGGGGGTGGTCTGTTGCTGTGTGTAGTTGAATGGAACTGATGTTCTGGAATAGCTGTTCTTGCTAAGTATCTCTGCCTAACTAACATCTTATTTAGAGAAGTTCACATTCTTAACTTGATTTTACAGTTTTGCTATCAATCAGACTTGTTTTAGGAAAGAGTTTCTTTGCAGTGAAGATAATTCAGCCACCAGCTTCGTTGCTTGTTCCTAAACATAGTTTAACTATTTTGCTTGTTAGTAGCCATTCTATTATATTATAACCATTCTATTAAATCATTGGTTAAAAGGTATTTTCTTAAAGATGGCTATATATTTTTTATTTTAGATGATGACATAAACCTGAATAGCACAGTTTTCCATTGGCCTGATGAGATTATGAAAATATTTGAAAGCAGTAAAAATCTGTTGACTGAGAGGAGGATTCAGGTAGAGAGGGCATTGATTGAAAGGTATGGTGTTAAATATTTTTTTTCCTCTGGGTATTTTTAAAGAAAAGAAAAATCTCACTATCAGTAGAAGGGAGATAATGTCGAAGAAGGAAAACTTAGAAGGAAAATGAGAAAGTAAGGAATAAACCTAGTTTACAGTATTATGGAGATTTCTGAAAAATATTATTGATGAGGGTGGATTAGAGTATCCCTATACTTAAATAGATCTGAAAGGAGGAATGGAGGATTGGTCCAGAATATTCATAATTTTATATTGTTATATTGGTTAGTACAGCATTACATATAGTTTTGTTACATTGTTTTCACTCTTCCTTTATTTTGTCCAGGTAGTAAAGATAGCAAATATAAGTAAAGTAAAGTGAATCACTTGTGAGGTTTGAAAATGAGCCTTGAATTCCAATCCCATGAACTGCATAGTCTTGATATAACTGATTAGTGAGCTTTCACTGGCATCTGTATTTACATTAGTATTGAGATCAGATTTCGTGTGACAGTGCCTGTTGTAATTAATAAAACAATTGAAACCTGAAAAGGAATGAAACACAACATCATATTACCTTAGCTGTCTTTACCTCAGGTGTTCTCAGTTTAAGAAAACTCTTGAACTTTATAATAAAGAACTAGAAAGCTTCAAAAGGCGCGGGGATATCGTGACTGCAGAAGAATTGAGGAAGAATGCTGGGAAACTTGAAGAGTTAAATAAGAATATAGATAATGCACTAGCAGAATTTGAGGTTAGTATTTATTAATCGAGTGTGGAGTGGGTTACAGTGTGCTGGATGACCGAAAGTTTGGTTCCTGCACCTGATATTTTTTTTTCAGGGTTCTGACTGTATATTGTTAAGATTACTTTGAAATTTCCAGATGCACAAAGAGGTGGCAAATATCCTCTTGTCCCTGTATGCTGATTTGTCCCAACTACTGAGTTGAAGAGCAAATTTTTTGGGAAAAAAATTTTAGGGAGTTTTAAAAACTGAAATGCTGAATTTCAGTGTTTCCAAGCGGTCAGTGGTAGCAAGATGCTATCTACAGAAAACAATTCTTGTGGCAGAGTTGGCAGAGGCAGAATGTTAGGGAGCTGGCATTTTCCCTGAATCGTGATCTGTGCACTGGAGCTCTGTTTTCAGTCCCTCTGCTTGTTTTCTAATTAAACCCAAGTGTTTTTCAACTGTTTGTATCATTTCCATTTAATGCTGGTCAGCATTAAATACACATTTTAACACAACAGGAATTTCAAATGCTAGGTAACAAACTGAAGACCAAGTTCCTTAGATTCTATTCAGGGCTCTCCATCCAATTTATTGTATCATTCTAAGTTGAACAGTTTGTCTTAGCTGTGACTCTGCTGGGAAATGAGAAGGGTTGTCTTTGACAGATCTCACAGGCATTGTGAGGCTTAATCAATCTTCTAAATCACAGTGAGACCATAAGATTTCTCCATATACGAAGCCTTAGGGGTCGTAATTAAGATTTTAATTAAGTCCCACTCAATAGAAAAAAAAGAACCAATTACATGAGTTTAGCATTTAGATGAATTGGTAGTCCTACACATCAATACTATTAATTGGATTTAAAGGCATCTAGTATATTTAATTAGTGTGAGTTAACAGCACTGATATGCTGTTATAGGTAGATCAGAACAAGTAATTAAGCCTAAGTTTCTTAATACATGATCACAATGAGAGGTGTATCCACACAATTTAAATGCCATGACAATTAGCTCAGTGAATACATGAATTTAAATATTATCTTGGAATATGAATCTTTAATATTTTTTCTGCCTGCAGCTCATATTGAATGATTACAAGTTTTATGAAAGGCCTGTTGGCATTATAAAAGCACAAACTCAGGACTCAATCTGAATTCAGTGTCTGCATTTCAGACAGCATTTCTCTGTGCTTCACCTCCCTACCTGTAAAATGAAGAAGACAATACCTTTTTTAAAATCTAAATCTTTGCACATTGGCTTTTACTGTAAAATCTTTTGGACTAAGACAATGCCTTACCATGAATAAGCACAGCAATTAACACATTTTGGTGGGAGCTCCCAGATAATTCTGTAAAAGAAAAAAAACCTAATCACAAGTTTAAAAAGATTCCAACAAGCCTCTCTAACTGAGGAGCTTACATTCAGATTTCACAGTGGATTGGAAACTTGTGAGCCTTTTTTTTACTGAATGCCATGGTACACTACGTTATTCTAAAGTGGATTTGGATTTTAAAAATTATTTGAGGAGGAAAAGATACCCACGATGATCTTAGAATTATTTAGGTTGGAACAGACCTCTGTGATTCCATGAAATAACCAGGGGAAGAACACCATTACTTTATGTACCTAAAATCCACAGGCTTCTATCTACAGATCTGTCTGGCTTTAAGACATGTAAAATAATTGTGTTCAATATTGTCTGTTTAAAAGTTTAAACAACAATAGGAATTTTTGATGGAAATAATATACTTTTTTTTTTTTCCTCTAAAGGCTATTAATTTTGAGGAAGATTTGCTTGAGCGGGAGAAGAGTCAATTTCCTCTGCTGCAATCTATAATTGCAACCAAAGAACCCTTTGAGCAGCTTTGGGTAACAGCATATAGTTTCCATACCAAATCTGAGGAATGGATGAATGGTGAGGCTTTGGTGTTCATTTGATGAAATGTTTGATGTTATTTACAGTTAGTTAAGTAGAAGCTGAAAGAGTTGATCAGTCGTGAGAAAATAATTTTTAAGAAATAAATGCTGTTAAGCAGTGTGAAATAGAGTTACTGACTTGGATTTTGCATTAAGATAATATTTTGTAACACAATTGATTTTCAGTTAGAGGACAATGATTAAAAATGGCTGTAATTGAACCGCCCTGGGAATCTCCTCTGTGCTGATGTGCCTGCTGTGCTTTTTTTATGCTGTTGTGTTCAGGACCTCTTCAGCAACTGAATGCTGATGAAATTAGTGAAGAAGTTGGGAATATGTGGAGGACCATGTACAAGCTCAGTAAGAGCTTCCCAGATGTGCCCGTGCCCAGGCGCATGGCAGAATCCATGAAATACAAGCTCGATAAATTTAAACAGCATCTTCCTGTCCTGTCGATTGCCTGCAATCGTGGAATGAAGGAGAGACACTGGGAGCAGGTACTTCAAACTCTGCTTTAACTGTGGAAATATTCTGCCACAGAAACTGACAGTCCAAATCTTTTATCCTGTGACATGATAGATCCAGTTCTGAAATTTGTAACACCGCAGGCAGAAGCTTCTTTAAATTAATAATTTATGGCAGAAAAGCAAATCAGGGTGTTGCACTAATACTTAGTTAGAATTTGTTGCTTGCTGTTTGAAATTATTTCACAAAAATGCGTCTTGATGATAGATTTATTTCTTACTTTATTTTCAGATTAGTCAAATTGTAGGATACGAGATCAAACTGGATGCAAAAACTAACCTTAAAAACATATTGGACTGTGGACTCTCAAAATTTATTGAACAGTAAGAAGCTTAATCTAGTCTCATTTTTTAGACATTGAATTTCATAGGTCAGATACCAAATCTTAGTTCTTTTGGGGTTTTGTGTGCTGTTAGAACATGCTGTAAAATCCGCTGTATTTTATCAAGCTGTGAACTGTCAGTTGTTCTTGTAGCACAGAGGCATAAAAATCCAGTTGTATTCCTAAGCCACTTAATTTGCTCATTTGGAATTTTGTCTGTATTTGTCTTCCAATTAATATCGATATCTCTAACTTGGTGAGGCTGAAAGGGGAAAAGTATTCCTTGAAGAAAGAGTCTGTGATGTTATTAACAAATTATTATGAAAGGTAGTCTGATATGCAACTGCACCTACAGCTGCTTTTTATGCTGTTCAGCTACGTTACAAAAACATTTCAAAGATATGTTTCATTTTAATTTAGAATAGAACCTGTTGGAGCAGCTGCAAGTAAGGAGTATTCCTTAGAGAAATCAATAGAGAAAATGAAATCGGAGTGGGTCGATGTGCAGTTCGGTTTGGTGAAGTACAGGGATACTGTAAGTAAACACCAAATCAATATATATATCTGAAAATAATTACTTTGGTTCTGAATATCCATTGAGAAATACTAGAGGGACATTGCTGCTGATTATTGTTGCACGATGGAAAGTTGTATCTTAGCCCAGAGCTGGGCAGATGTCTCTGTTATTATATATCTTTTTATTTGGACTTCAGTGTCTGAACAGCTTGTGATCTCACGTGCTCATCCTAAGAAATCTGTAGGCCTGAGGACTTCTCCAGTACTGGATGGAAAGCTGGACAGTAGCGAAATTTTAACTTGCCCAGAAGAAACAAGAATCACAGTGCAAAAGATTGAGTCAGAAGGCACCAGCTTCCTATTCACAAAACAATCTGTCTCTGGACCTTTGAAACAGAGGTGTACAGAGAAGATACCTTTTGGTATCTTCACACGTTTGCAGCCTTTCTCAATTCCTTGCTGCTTCAACCCTCATAGAGAAGGGGGAAACAGGAAGCTGAATGAGGGGTGAAATAAAGTGGCTGCCATTTGACTTACCAAAATGTGATGTATTTACAGGACACCAACATCCTGTCGGCAGTGGATGACATCCAGCTTTTGCTGGATGATCACATTGTTAAGACTCAGACAGTCTGTGGCTCTCCCTTCATCAAACCAATAGAAGCTGAATGCGTGGTAAGGAAAGGCCAGTTTGATTGAGCTTGCTTGTCTCATAATATGCTTTCCCAAAGTGCTTCAAGGTATTTTGATATAAGACATTACAGAGCTGTTAACTAAGAACACATCTTCATATTTCTTGATTTATTTTTGTAATTTTGCGTAACTTACTACTTTTGCTTAACCACTACATGTTTTCATTGCAGGCCTGGAAAGATAAGCTGTGTTTAATGCAAGATATTATAGATAGCTGGTTAAAATGTCAGGCGACGTGGTTGTATTTGGAACCAATTTTTAGTTCAGAAGACATTATAGCTCAAATGCCTGAAGAGGGCAGAAAGTTTAAGATTGTGGATTCATACTGGAAAAACATCATGACAGAAGTGGTAAGTGCTAACATTTCATAAATTTTGTATTTTTATGCACATCTGGTAACATGGTTATTAATGTCATGTGCATATACTGTTCTCTTCTGCAGCTGGATATTTGTATCCATGAAGTGCAAAAACCTTCATTGAAGTCCAACAAATTGTAGCCATGCAGTAAAAGTGGTAGATCACATCATTATTGCATTGAGATTTCTGTAAAGGCTGGGTATTGAAGGGATGAGGAACATGAATTCTAAATTTTCTAGCTTTTTTTATGGCTAAATGGTCAGAATTAGGTAGAAAGATGAATGATTTGTACTTTCAGGATCAGCTTATGACTTCACTGAGAATCTGTACAAAGCCTTGTCTGGATACAAGGAGAGTTTGCATTAGACTTACAGGGTGTACACACTTTGGAGCAACTCAAGTGTGTTTTTTTCATGTGGTTGTTCTCTAATATGTGATGGCATGGTTATTCAAAACTTTAGTGCATATGGACTGTCATGGTAGTGTGTCAGGTTAAGATAATGGGGATAGGAAGTGCAATTTGGTAACCTGTTCAATTCCCTGTAAATCAGAAG
Source organism: Struthidea cinerea (assembly GCA_013397865.1). Taxonomy (NCBI): domain Eukaryota; kingdom Metazoa; phylum Chordata; class Aves; order Passeriformes; family Corcoracidae; genus Struthidea; species Struthidea cinerea. The sequence goes on from VZTI01001766.1 coordinate 2,065,938, forward strand.
TTGAGTAAGAGGCCAGACAGTGGTGGTGTGAGCTGAGATGTTTGTCAAAAACGCTGAGAGTGTGTGGTTGTGTGATAAAGGTGCTGAAATAATCAGTGTAACTAAATAGAAGTTGAGACCTGTCCAACAACTCAGACTGTGAATGATGAAGTCTGTACTGAAATAGAATCCTCTGAAGAAGAGTGTTATCAGAAAGAAAAAAATGCAACCTAGATAGTGAGAACAGAGAGTAATTGTCATGTACTGTGTCTCTGATAGAACTCACTTGTGAGTGGAAAGCAATGTAGCAAGCTCAAGACACAGAAACAAGTTCCAAAGATGTTATTTCCTGATATTTCCTTCATCAATGTCTATAAAGTTCAAGTTGGTAAAACTGAGAGCCTGAAAAGCAAAACTATCAAATAATGCAGACATATTTAATAACATGAAAGCAGACTACAGAGGAGAAATACAGCTTTTTAGCCTCCTGCAATACATGTGATTGATGCATTTTAATGTAAAACTTACTGCAATTTTTAGTGGTTTCTGCTGTGTGTTTTTACAAAGGTGAAAGACACGAAGGTACTCGTAGCAACTGAACAACCCAAGATGTTAGACAGACTTCAGGAAGCAAATATTCTCTTAGAGGACATTCAGAAGGGGCTGAATACTTACTTGGAGTCAAAAAGATTATTTTTCCCGAGGTAAATTAATTTAAAAGGCCTAAGTTAGAAACGAGAAGCCATAAGCTCTTTCAAACCATTTCTTCTGAACTAAAAAGTCTCATTTTGTAAACATATGTGGGACACAGTCACATGGAGCAGAAAATGAAAAGCTGTTCTCCTCTCCAGACATAACTGATTTTCCTGTTACGAAACGCCGGGAGCAGGCGGGGATGGGGAGGCACAATCTGTCTATCACAGTGTAAACTTTGATTGGAAAGGCACTGTTACTCACAGGGTGTTTTTGAAGGAGCTTGCTACCTTCCCCTGGCTGACATGCAATTATGTCCCTGCCCTACCCTCTTTAGAGGTGTGTGATCCGTGGGAGTTGTACGTGATCATGAGGAGCAGGATTCAGGGTTTGTACAGGGTACTTAATGGCTGGCTGGAGCCATCTGGTCTTTCCTGCCTGAGTTTGAGAACCCTTATTCTTCCTTTGCATAAAAAGATTGAAATTCTGAAAAATTGAAACATTGAAATTCTGAAAAAACAGATGTGACGAGTTTTATAATGTTAAAAATTGTTAAGGAAAAGGATTTGAGATATAATTTCCTCTCTGACACACTAGTGACTTAAGCAACAATAAAACCAATTGCATGAATCGATTATTAATGGCAATTTTCATGATTGGAAAGTAATTGTATTTTTCTGGCAGATTCTTTTTCCTGTCTAACGATGAGCTGCTTGAAATACTGTCTGAAACAAAGGATCCACTTCGAGTACAACCACATTTAAAGAAGTGTTTTGAAGGAATTGCTAAACTGGAGTTCACAGAAGATCTGGAGATCATAGGCATGATCAGTTCCGAGAAAGAAATTGTTCCTTTCATAGATAAAATCTATCCAGTGAAAGCAAATGTAATTTTTTTTAAAATTTTTACTATATGAAATTAGATTAATACATAATACATTGCATGAAGTGCATGTTTTTGAGGGATTAGGTTCAAACCATTTAGAATCACATCATGAAAGGAGTTTAGGAAGTGAGAGTGCAGACTGGTATTCTAGAATAAAAAGGATTTCCTGCAAAAAGGAGTAATACCAATTTTGCAGTAAATTCCTCTGAAAGATGGGGCATGTTGTGAGTTACAGATACACTTTTCCCTTAATCCTGCAGGAACAAAGCATGCCCTGGGTTAAAATGAGCAGCCTTACCTGACCATGCAATCTGTGTTTTTTGTTTATGCTTATATGAAACATATCCAGCTGTTTTTTTAGCTGGGTTGTCTTTAGAGTTAGCTTAATATACCTGCCTTCAGACAGTGTAAACTACAGTATTACCTGTCAGAATCTGGGAAATTTCAACCTTTATTCCTTTTATATCCAACATCCAGCTCCAAAGAAAGCATATTTAAGCCTAACACTTTTCAAATAATTTGTCATTGAAGAAGAATATAACCAGGAAATGTGTATTGACTCTTAAGTGCTTTTCTGTCTTGAAGGGCATGGTAGAAAAATGGCTTCTGCAAGTAGAAGAAATGATGTTGGCCAGTGTAAGACAAGTTCTTCAAGATGGCATAAAAGGATATAGCCAGGTAATTATTCCTGACCTGTGCTATAAATTAGATTTCACAAGCAAATATACATGAATAGGTTGCTCAAATTCTTAACCAGGGAAACATGTTTGAAGCTAAGTGGAATGCAGCTCTTCTTGTTCAGTAGTACCAGTCTGAAGTTTTAACTCTGAAGTTTCATGAAGAAAAAGTATTAAAGCTTTATGTGCTGATTCTCATTTATTTGCAGCATGAGACAAAAGACATTTGGGGAAAGTAATTGTTATCAGTGCCATAACCTAACGTGTTTATATGACTTCTTGTGTCTGGAATGATCTTTTGGTTTAAGGTTCCTCGAAAAGAGTGGGTACTTCAGTGGCCTGGACAGGCAGTTATTTGTGTTTCATCCATTTACTGGACAGAAGAAGTGTCTGAGGCTATAAGGACAGGAGCGTTACAGGTAAGATTTTTTTACTTTCTATTTCTAAGCACTGAACTCTGATTAATTAATAAAAAGCTCCTTCTAGCAAAGGAGATCCTCAATCAACAACACATTGCAATTTACTCATGCAGCATGCTTTACTTTGTTTTTCCTTTTGTATTGGGTCTCAGCAGAGGTTTGTTCCCATTTACTTTGGTGTGTATCAGGAGAAATCCTACTGAAGGAAATTGTATTACTTCATTGACAAGGGATACTAGTGTAAACTAAAGTAGCAAACAAAAAGTGACAGACCATTGTTAAACTCTGTGTTTTTATTTCTAATTCCTGTCTTTACATGGGAAGCCTCAGCGAAACATGCAGGTGGAAATCTCTCTTTACAGAATGGTGAAGTTATTTCGGAGAATCACAGAATCAATGAGGTTGGAAAAGACCTCTGAGCCCATCGAGTCCAGCCCATGACCCAACACCACCTTGTCAACCAGACCCTGGCACTGAGGGACACGTCCAGTCTCCTTAAACACCTCCAGGGATGGTGACTCCACCACCTCCCTGAGCAACCTGTTCCAATGTCTAATCACTCTTTCTGTGCAGAAGTTCTTCCTAATGTCCAACCTGAACCTCCCCTGGCGCAGTGCAAGACTATGTCCCCTTGTCCTGTCACTTGTTACCTGGGAGCAGAGCCCAGCCCCTGCCTGGCTCCAAGCTCATTTCAGGGAGTCATGGAGAGGGATAAGGTCACCACTGATTTCTCTGGTTATTGCTTGACTCTCCTGGTGAGGAAGGTGCAGCAGCCAAATTTGTTATTTCATGCAAGAGGCTTTTCTTACGTGTTCATAGTGCCTCTGTCACTACAGCAGTTTTAACTGTCACTTCACTGAGGCTTTACTCAAATGTCTGCTCAAGCAGTGGAAATAATTTCTCTTTAATTCACTGGGCTTTTCTGTGATCCTATTTATTCTGGGTGGATGAGGATTTATTTGGAGATTAATTCTGTCAACAGAATGTTTGGGCTGCTTTTTAAATGTTGGAATAGAAAAGTATTAATAAGCTTTACACCAAATACTACATTTTAATATTAGCTTTTTGTTTCTGTATCCCTGCTGAATTTCTTAGATTTAACTTGCATGTATTGTTTAACACCAGTGGAAGATCTTATTCTGTATATCCAGACAGAACTAAAAATGTTTATTCCTTTCAGAGAAAGTATCCTGAACAATCCACAGCTGGAGAAAAATGAGAAGGAATCACAGGACAGTGAATCACAGAATATAAGGGACCTCTGGACATCATGTAGTCCAACCTCTGTTTAAAGCAGAGCCAACTAAACCATGTTGCTAATGGACTTGGTCCCATATGCCCATTCCTTTCTTGTATGGGGGAATCAAAACAAAGAGTATCTGCTCCTCTCCCATCACAGTTTTGTCATTTCCATTAGGACGAAAGATAAGCCTTCTGCTTATACTACTTTCAGGCCGTAAATATTTTTGAAGTGTTCCTAGTAAAAAAAAATTCTAGTATACAAAAGAGAATTTTAAATGTTTGTGTAGTGCCCAGACTTCCATTAATACGTTTTGTTGGAGGGGCTGTCTCCAATGATTGCACCCATAGGAGCTCAGGAACTGCTGGCTGCAGCATCTCATTAGTGCCTGTGTTTGTTTCTGTGGCAGGATTTCTTGGAGAAGAGCAATCTCCAGATCAGGGACATAGTTGAGTTAGTGAGAGGAAAGCTGTCCGGTGGAGCCCGGCTGACCCTCGGAGCTCTCATTGTCATCGATGTGCACGGTAATGTGCAGCTGCTGCTACCCTTGTTACACCTGGGGCAGGGCTGCTCTCCTTAGCTAGGTGGACTCTTGGAGAGAGGCACCTAAAATGCTTTCTCTGAATCAGCCTTTACAGAGTTGTTGCTCAGTTCTTTGGGCAAATGGGGATTGCTCAGTACTGCACAAGAATCTCCCGTCTACTTAGAACAGACACTGGAATCTGGTTAAAATTAAGCTGATTCCCTATTCAAAACAAGTGCAAATTCCTCTCTAATGTGAAACCCAGCCTCTAACTGTTGAATTACTCTTACATAGCTCTAAGTAAATGTTACTTTACTTATAAGTAGTTTTAAGTAAACTAACACAGTAGAAGTGTTTAGATTTTTCGAACAATCTGTGTCTTACTCTGCAGCTCGTGATGTGGTCTCAAAATTGGCTGAAGACAAAGTCATAGATCTGAATGACTTCCAGTGGATTTCTCAGCTGAGATACTACTGGGAAGAGAATGATGTGGTAGTGCGAATGATCACAACAGAGATGAAATACGGTTATGAGTATCTGGGCAATTCTCAACGTCTGGTTATAACCCCACTGACAGATCGATGTTATAGGTAAAGCCGTATTGTCTGTGAATAATGCTTTCATTTTTTTGATTGATCTGTGTTTACTTTCATTTGTTCTAGTTAATAATAGCAGGAACCTCAGCAGCTAGCATTCTCCTGTAGAATTTAGAGGTGAATCTTCTATATCTTTGCCCAAATATGGTAAAATATTTACAATGTATAGGCTTCTACACCAGTAGAGTAATAGACTCTATTGTATCCAACAAGGTGCTTCTGAAAAGAGGTGGCAGCACATGGTATTGGAACTGCAAATTCTACAGTAGCACTGGTCAATTAGTTAATCTGAAATAAGACACCCACTTTGGGTATGCCTGCCTGTAAGATAAATGAGGTAATTATAGAGCCCTTCACAGATGTTTGAATGCAGTTTGTTTCCTGTTCCTCCACTGGCTTGCAAGAGGTTGTAATGGAAATGCTTCAGTCCTCAAGGTTGAAATATTCGAAGGCATGTGGTATTTCACTTCTGGTGAGCCCTGAGGACATGAGTCAAAGACTTTGAATGAGGGTTTTGTAAAATAATCAGATCACTCCAGTGTTAACAGGGATGTCATTTTAGTAAGATGTTCACTTGAAAAGCAATGTGATTCCCAGGTTTTTGTTACAACCTTTATGCTTTCTCATCCATTTCTAAAGATTGGCTGAATTTATAAAGCCAGCTTCAAGCTCCTGCCAGTTCAAGTGCCACTTGAGGGAAACGCGTGCTGTTGCAGACTCTACCATTTTGCTCATGGCCCTGTTCATTTGCTTGTGTAATTGAGGACATGCAAGGTGGATGCATGTAATAAAAGCCTTGACATTCCTTTCAGGCCAAGTGGCTGAATGTGAGCTTCCACAATTAGGAATCACTTATGAGACAATACTGGGTTTTTGGGGCAAGCTGCAAAGTCAGTAGAGAAACAAGTAAATTGTTCCCAGGGGAGCCTGTATAGGAAAATACTTATCAATCCATTCAGAAACAATCTGACGTTAAAGATTGCTATTTCTAATGCCTGTGTTCTTGATAATGTAGGACATTAATGGGTGCCTTGAAATTAAATCTTGGTGGTGCTCCAGAAGGGCCTGCTGGAACTGGCAAAACAGAAACAACAAAAGATCTAGCAAAAGCAATAGCTAAGCAGGTACCAAAACTCCCTTTTTTTTACTTTCCACTGTTTATGTTTGGATATGTAGTAGATATTTCTTAAAATGCCATTCTTAAGTAAGTGCTGCTTGTTTTGTAGCTATTCCTTTACAGTTGGACTTGAACATGTTAAGGTCTTTTCCAGCCTAATGATGCTGTGATTCTGTTCTTTATTCACAGGAACAGTCGGTAAGAAGCACACATTTAGGACTGTGTCTATATGGCATCCTGGTTTTCTAATCCAACATTAGCAACAGGAATCCCTTCCCATTTTAGATGCTAAGAATTTTATAGTGGTCTTTGTGTTAATACTGAGAAGTGTTCTCTGTGTTTTTGTTGTAGTGTGTTGTCTTTAATTGCTCCGACGGCCTCGATTACAAGGCAATGGGCAAGTTCTTTAAGGGGCTGGCACAAGCTGGGGCGTGGGCCTGCTTTGACGAGTTCAATAGAATTGAGGTAATGTTTCAACTCAGACAAATGAAATGAGAAAGCTTTCATTTAAGACGCAAGAGGTTTTAGATTTAGGCATGACAGCATTATTACCAATTTTCTGCTTTTACTTGTGGTGAGGCCGCTTTGTTTTGATAATTAGTGACACAGAAATAGGCACTCAGCTGCCTGCTCTAGAAGCACACGCTTACCTGTGCTGTGTTGCAGAAATGTTGTGTTCTGGGTCAATTTAGCAGAAAAAAAATGTTCCTTTACACTTTTTTCTTTTGGATGTGACACTCGTTTGTTGGGAAAGAACTGTTCTTGTCTTCTCCTTGAGAAATCAAGCTGCAGCTGTGGAGTTGCCTTTGCCTATATTCAGCACCAGACAGACAAATCCCAGTGGAGGGATTCCTGTAATGACTAGAACTGAGTGTCACTAACTGAGTGACCTGGTTATCAAGCTGTGTAAACAGACACATCTAATTCCCCCCTTGATCTTACTCTGGTCTTTTTGGTTTAAATTTGGTCACTAATGACTTTGGATAAGTTATATTGTTATTTTGATGCAATTCAACTTAAGTACATACTAGTAAATGTGGAAATTTCATTAAATGCTATTTTGTATGTATTAGTATCTTTAACTCCTTAATTTTTCCATTTTTCTGCTGTAGCTTGTTTTCCAGTGAATTCAAGCGTTAGCATTCCTTCTCCAGTATTCTGTTACCTTGATACTGTAAAACACTCAGGATTGGCACTGGGCAGCCTTACCTATTATTTATCCTCGATTTTGGGCATTGAGTGAGTCAGTTTTTCAAGAGAGCCTGAACTCTATGAATCTGAGTTGAAGGGAAAGTGCTTTTAGAGGCCTCCAGAGGGAGTTGCTGTCCAACTAACTTAGATGTCTACATTCAGGCACATGGTATTTCCCTGTGGAGGCTTTTAGAAGCCTCTGTTGATCAGTCTCTGTTAGTTGGGTAGAGAATAGTGGCACTAACTTTCAGAGGATCCCTTCACTAGGCAGCTAATATATAGGCTCAGGGTGATTCTCCCTGGAGGAATGCAAATACAGCCATCAAAATATGTAAACAAAACCATTTTATATTATCTCCAAGTGTCATATGCTTTCCAATCTGTTCTGTCTGTTTAGGTTGAAGTGTTATCTGTAGTTGCCCAACAAATACTTAGCATCCAGCAGGCTATTATTCGCAAACTCAAAAAATTCATCTTTGAAGGGACAGAGATCTCTCTTAATCCCACATGTGCTGTGTTCATTACCATGAATCCTGGTTATGCTGGACGGGCAGAGTTGCCTGATAATCTGAAGGTAAGTCTGACATCCTGCTTTCTTGTAGAAAATAAACTGAATTTGCAGCTTCTAGTCTACAGTGATAAGAAAAGTCAGCAATTGAATAATAAACTGATGTGTCATGGTTGCTTGAGGAAGAAAAATGCCATCACTCTGAACATCCCCTCCCTTGCTTCTTGTGCTGAGCATGACCCATATGCTCTGGAATAGCCCTTGGCTCAGCTGTCCTGGCTGAGTCCCCTCCCAGCTCCCTGTGCACCCCCATCCTCCTGGCTGGTGTGTGGGGTGACGAGCAGCAAAGGCCTTGACTCTGTGTGAGCTCTGCTCAGCAACAACAAAAACACCCCTGAATTATCAACACTGTTTCCAGCACAAATCCAAAACACAGCCTCGGGCCAGCTACTGTGAAACAGATTAACTCTACCCCAGCCAAAACCAGCACAACTGATAACCTGTTCAAGTGCATCCTGCTGTGCTTTTTGCCAAGCTTTAGTAAACAGGGTTGTACGAAATGCACAGATGAAAGGTCTCAGTCTAATCATATTGACACCAGTTTACAGCTTTAACTGTGCTCTCCCTGTGGAAATTCTCTGGGTTTACAATGGCTTGGTGATCCCAATCCCGATTTAAATTTACTGTAACTTTGTGAGTTGCTGAGACACTATGGAGAGACCGATACGGTCTTGGTTCTTTTCCTAGCATTGCCACAATTTTTGCATGATCTTTTACAAGGCATTAACCACACCATGTGCTAGTTTGTCTGTTACGAAAATGAGATGAATGTCACCTCCCTTTTCCTCTATTCAGAGTTCTTTAGAATTGACTCTTTCTAAGCATTTGTTACTGCAGTGCTTAACACAGACCTCTTGAACCTCTTGATAAAATCAGAATAGAATAGAACAGATTTGTAAAGAAGTCTCATAGATTTCAAATGATTCATGAATTCTATGCATTCATGAATTTATGGAGAGATGCTATTCTTACAAAACAGGCACAATTTATTACAATATTCCATAGTCAAAAGTTGGCATCTTTCTTTTGTCCTTATAGGCACTGTTCCGAACAGTTGCCATGATGGTCCCAGATTACGCCTTGATTGGGGAAATTTCACTTTATTCAATGGGATTTCTGGACTCTAAAAGGTAAGACATGCTGAATTTTCTACCTTTGTTGAGTCTGATATACCTCATTCCTTTATAAGGCATATATGTGTGTTTGAGGCATATATGGAAGGCTGTCCATGTTTTTTTTCCTCCAGAAAGTACTTTTTAATCTCCTGCTTCCTTGTCAATTCTCATTTACCACCTCACATTGCCAGATGTGCACTTCTACACAGGATCATTTGGAAAATGTATCAAAATATCAGACAGAATTCCTAAATGATGCACACATTCTCTAGCATGGCATAATCTACAGTCTTGCTGGGCCATCTGGTCAGCTTCTGTGTCTTAGAATCACTGCAGTTACTTTGTGTATATAAATAGGTAAATTATTTTCCTTGCATGGTGAGCTATTTTCACTCTTCGTGTTATATTTTATTACCCACAGTCTTGCCCAGAAAATTGTTGCCACTTACCGTTTGTGCTCAGAGCAGTTGTCATCTCAGCACCACTATGATTATGGAATGCGTGCGGTTAAATCCGTCCTTACAGCAGCAGGGAACCTAAAACTGAAGTACCCAACTGAAAATGAAAGTGTGTTACTACTTCGGGCTTTGCTGGATGTTAATTTGGCCAAGTTCTTGTCCCAGGATGTGCCATTGTTTCAGGTAAGGTATCAGGCCAATGTGTTTAAGGTTTTATGATGATGAGATCCATTATAAGAACCCTGCAGAAACAGGTCATTATCTTAATTTAGAACAGTTTGATCTAGATGGTGCCATATTAGTGTAGAGTTATTTCAGTCCACTGATCTGGAGGAACTCTTTGGTTCTGTCAGGATTATTTTGAAAAGCAAACTTTCAATGGTGCCTTTAAAGTTATTCTAGAAAATGTTGTAGAAGGTATCACGTTAAAAATCATCTTGTGCTGTTTCATTTGTGGAAATCATTCTTTGAAGTTTGTATTCTGGCTTTGTGCTCCAAAAGGGATGTGGATAATTAAGTTAAGGTCAATTAGAAATTTGAGTTCAGAATAAAAATGATGAAGTTTCTGTTTGCATGCTGCTTTAATAGAAAGTAAAGACTGTGTTAAGCTACAAAGCAATCGATATTAAAGACTAAAAGCTAGGGTACAAGCACAGCCACAGTCATGGCTCTGAAATTTTGGAGCACATACCCTTCTATTTAATCACTGAAATTCTTTCAACTACTTTCACATCCTTTTGTGTAATCCTGATGGGGGCAAATTTGCAAAGGTTAAGCCTCTTTTTGCAATAGCAGTATGCTCATGAGAACTGCAGGCACAGGTTTCAGTTTCATGTATACGGAATACTTCCATGGCTACAGTTTGCCTAGAAGTTAGTTTTGTCCAGCTTCTGTTATCTGTATGAATATTGTTTCACTTGGGAATTTTCTCTTTTTGTAACCTGTATTTAAATGGTGTTCTATTCTGTCTTTCCTTAACAGGGTATAATATCTGACCTGTTTCCTGGAGTGGTTCTTCCTACACCAGACTATGACCTATTTTGCAAGGCACTAACTGAAAATATTGAAAAATTGAATCTTCAACCAGTGCCATGGTTCATTGGAAAAATTATTCAGGTTTGTTTTCACGTACTTCTGGGGATGAAAAGCATGAGAGCAGAAACATTCTTCATTCACTGTCTGTGTCATGAATGAATAGCTAATAGTTTCCTTACCAATTAATGGAATATTACAAATGGAGTATTTTTACTGAGTAAAAATCATGGAATAAAAGCCTGCTTTGCTCATAGTGATTCTGTAATTCAGACAGTCTGTGAAGGAGCGAAACCAGGAAAAATCAGCCTCAACCTGATTAAAAACATCTGCTTAGGGGTTATTACAGGTCTGTTTGATGGTGTTTTTGCTTTGACTTGAGCTTTGACAAGATCCTGTGGGGTGACTGAAGAAGTTACCACTCCTGCAGTCCAAAGACAGCCTCTGTGGGACCGGCCCTATGCCAGATCCTCAGAGCTGTAGCTTCAGTCCCTTTTTGTCAGCTTCACTGGTAACCACTGATTTGAGTTCAGGCCCTTTCAGTCCAGGGCTGTGATCTGCAGTGTCTGGTTAGTGCCCTCACACCTTGTACAGTGCTGCTGGTGCAGCTGGGAGATGACATTTAGCAAGGAGAAAGGGAGGATGCCTGGGGAAAATGATTTCTTAAATTGTATCAGTGAGAATTGCCGCAAAAGCATGACTGCTCTCTGATTTGGCTGAAGGCTTTGGTCAGCCAGCAGAGTGCAGAGGTTTGGTTGTGCCACATCTGAAAGCAGGAGAGAGACTTCTACTTTCATACACGTAACACCCAACACTTGCTGTTGTGCCGTGTTAAGGAGTGGCTCTCCTGTCGCTGGCAGGTGTACGAAATGATGCTGGTGCGCCACGGTTTCATGATCGTTGGAGATCCTATGAGTGGGAAGACCAGTTCATACAAAGTGCTGGCTGGAGCCCTGGCTGATTTGTGTGCAGGTAACACTGTCCAGCCACAAACTTCTCATTAAATGAAGCCAATTCTATGACTGTTATTTTTCCTTTGCCGAGATATGCCCAGGTTGTTAATTGTCCGATATTCTCTTTCCTTGACTGCAACGTTTCTATTAATTGAACTATTTTTGTCTGGTATATTTGTCTGATAGTATTTTTGTCTACATCTACTGGGACAGTAAGCCATACTAATGGGTTTATGCTTTTCTGAATTTTGTTAGGCATTTTATTTGGCATAATACTCTTGAAAAAATTAGCTCTGATAAGGATATTGTAAGTAGCTCCCATAAGTATATTAAATCTATGCTGCTCTGCTTTTTCTTTTTTTCATGTGTTTTTTTACAGCAGACTTCTTGCTTCCCTTGTACAAGTAAGGGAATTTCTTATTTACTGCTACCTAGATGCCAGATAGATATCTGGGGTTTCTTGCTTTGAGCAGCTAGAGTAGGATCCTCAGGAATGATCTTGTTCTGTACTTCAGCTATTGAATAAAACTAACCGGTCAAATTCTCAAGCTCATGTGTTTGCCTTTTTACACAGCAAACGCCATGGATGAATTTGCTGTTGAGTACAAAGTTATTAATCCCAAAGCCATTACTATGGGGCAGTTGTATGGCAGTTTTGATCCCGTGAGCCACGAGTGGTCAGATGGAATTCTTGCAAAGGCCTTCAGGGAACAAGCATCTTCTACCACAGAGGATCGCAAGTGGATCATTTTTGATGGCCCAGTGGATGCAGTTTGGATAGAGAACATGAACACTGTGCTGGATGATAATAAAAAGGTAGCCTAATTTTTTGCCTATAACCTCGTCCTTGAATAAACAGACTTGATTTTAGTAGTAGCAATATTGTTACTACATTAGTCAAAGGAGGTGTGAAACTCAGGAAAGGCTGATGTGCTTAAAATCATTGCTTTATTTCCCCAATTGTATGAGTGGGTTTAGATGGTATTAGATAATATTAACCCCTTACTTCTCTCTAGAAGCCTTGTCTTGCTCCTTCTTTATTGAAACTAGGTTTATCACTGAGGCTTTTTTATTGACCTTTTTAGGAGACTGAAATGCATGAATTTAGTTCTGTGACTGAAAACTGAACTTGCTTAAATTACCAAGTGAATAAATGAATTTTAAAAAAGCTGCAGGTAATACTGCTTTTTCTTGCAGAGTTATTTAAAGATAGAGCATTGTTCTCTGTTTCTCTGCAAGCCTTACAGTAGGACATGGAACAGTTGAGACAAGGTCATAAAATATCATGTATTGTAAGGATACAAGTGAATGAATGAGGAGTGACACTAAGTGGAATTTTCAGTGATTTTATGACATTGCTCTGACTGCACAATCAGCACTGACGTGACTAGACCATGCTGATGTGATGCTCTTCTTCCAGTTATGCTTAATGAGTGGTGAAATAATTCAGATGAACTCAAAAATGAGTTTAATCTTTGAGCCAGCGGACTTAGAGGAGGCATCTCCAGCAACTGTCAGCAGGTAATGTGAGAGCATTCAAGCTTGAACTGTCCCACCTTGCCCATGTATTCCTCTACCACAGATGTTTGTTCTTCTCAGGTGTGGTATGATCTATATGGACCCACAACAGTTGGGCTGGAAGCCACTGAAGGATTCCTACATGAAAACTCTGCCTCCAAACCTGCAGGAAGAACATCGGGCGCTGGTGCGAGACTTCATTTTTTACATAGGTCGAATTTAGATTAACTGTAAGGTGATATTCACAGTTTGCCCACTTGAAGGCAGGCAGGCAGAATAAAAACTTTTTTATTATTACCATTGACAGCTTAGTCTTCAAAGCCTTTTTCACCTCATTGCTTGCATGAATGAGAGCTCTTTGTGCTGTGTATTGTACTGTGTCTTCAGTAGATGCAAGTAAAAGTAGGTGTTGGTGAGAATCAGCTTTTAATGAAAATTTAAAATCCCTATTATTGGGCATTAAAATCTAGTAACATAATTGGAATAATATTAGGATTGGAGCTGTAGAAAACTTACTTATGTGATTTGAGAAGACCCCCTTTCAGTTTTTGCAGGAAATCAGAATCAAATTCCCAAGAAGTATCAAGACTAGAAGAGCTCTTTATTTATAGTTTTCTTAGTTCATCAAAGTAAAGTAATTATTCCTTAACCAATACATAGCCTGACGCTTGAGTGCATCTTCTGGAGTACTAGTCCCTGGGAAAAGGGTAGGTCATGATTCCTGTCCTGTTTTCCAGTCTGAGTTCATGGAGCAGATGCCACCAGCCGTGGTCAGTATTAACCCGCCTGCTGTGGCACTGCTGCAGGCACCAGTCTGCCCCAGCATACTGGAATTTCTGCTGTGGCACAGTATCCGTGCTGAGCCCTCAGTAGGGGGCCTCTTTTTAAGGAAGGATGAAGCCTTTACCTTTGCTTCTGCTGGAATAATTTTGTTGTTGCCTAAGCAAGACAGGGTCTCTCTAGGCTGAGCTTCTGCTCTGCTGTCTGGATTAGTAACTGGGTAACAGAATTCCCGCTGAAAACTTCTCTGTGGTAAAAGCAACTTGTTTTCACCATCAGACAGTGATGGTGTGACTCTGTGAACATTTCAGTACTGCCTCGCACAGGCCCTTTCCTGATCTTCTCTCTGCCAGCCTGGACAATTTCTGATGCCCTATGTTTGACTGAGGGTGAATTGAGGGACAGGGGGGACTGTGGCAAGCCCTGCATTCTCACACAGCTGTTTCCTTTTCTCCTGGTAGGTCAATGACTTGTTTATGTGGCTAGTTGAGCCCTGTTTAGATTTCATTCACCATCGTTGCAAATTCGTTGTAAAAACGTCCTCTATTCACCTGAGTTACAGCTTGATGAAACTCTATTCTTCTCTCCTTGGTAAGTACCCTAAGCCACCTTCTTTTTATTTCAGTTTTTCTTTTTTTTCCCTGCCATGTCCCAGGACAAAATGCAGGTTATAAGATGCAAGGAAATACCACAGGAATTCCTTACTGTTGAGTTCATACAACATACTCAGTGATCTCACTGATCAGTATTATTAATAGTTCTTTGACCAGCATACAGAGCTTTTCATTTTTATTTGTAAACAGTATTTTACACATACAAGATCCTCCTTTTGTAGATTGGCTTCATTCCACTGAAGACAGTGCTTTACTTTTGTCTCAGGATACTTTTGCAAAAATGCATTTTGAATTGGGGTTTATGGTTTTTACTGGCATTTAACTAAAATTCAAAACAATGTGTTTTAGATGAAATAAAGGAATCCGCTGAAGAGGACAGTGAAAGCTTGTCCAATCAGCAAATCACCTCATGGCTGCAGGCCCTTTTCCTTTTTGCCTTGGTGTGGACAATTGGAGGGATCATCGATGCAGACAGCAGAAGAAAATTTGATTCCTTTTACCGCAACTTGCTCAATGGAATGAATGAGGAAAACCCACGCCCTAAAAATGTGAAGCTTAACAAAAATAATATCTTCCCAGAAAAAGGTGCTTCTTCATAACTGTGCTTGCTTGGCCTTTTATAAAGCAGTAAGAAAGCTTGGCACTTAGTGTGCCTGGCAGATGTTAAGTCTGCAGCAGAGCCACCATCTGCCAAGCCTTGGGCTGCACAGTTGGGTGCCCTTTGCTGGCTCTTTTAACCAGGAGTAGCATATGCCTTCTGTTGTACCCAAACAATGTGGCTGAATCTGACCTAAAATAATTTGGTGATGATAATGGCAGTGGGGGGGTGGGATAGGGGGGTGGGAGTGTATCTAGTGTACTAGAAAGCTTCCATTATCTCACAGTGTGGGACATCTCACACTAAAATTACTGAAGTTTATTTTTATAATTTAATCAGTGGGTTTTCCTGTGTTGTGTTTTTCAATTAACAGGGAGTGTTTATGACTTCTATTTTCACAAGCGTGGCCATGGGCAGTGGCACATGTGGACAGACTACATCACAAAGGAAGAGCAAGTTATTGCCCCAGGGGCTAAGGTGCACATTGGTATCTTTATTGTAGAAAATAATTATTTGGCTAAATGATTTAGAGGTATAAATAACTATGTTAGGCTGTTTAATGGTTGCTTTGCAACATTGCATTAGTCTCTGTAAGCTCCTTTTCAGGCTTTTGTCTCAGTTCTGGTACCACTGACACTGGAAGTTCAGCACTGCAGGTGCAGATGGAGCCCTGAGGTTGCCTGGTGGCAAAAATTTGGGTTCTGCTTTGTTCTCTAACAGCACCTGATATTGGGGAAACCATGGTGGGAAAAAGCCAAAGCCTGAATTTCCATTCCTTCATTTCTGTTTTCAGGGGTCGATCTCATAATATTATGGTATGACTTACTTAGAAAAAGCAAGCAAAGAGACTTCCTACTAATTTTGGGATATGGGGAACAGTACTGAGTGTCCTGGATCCCCTCCATTTCCAAATAGGGGCACTCAGATTTTGATGGCAGCTATGAACTGAATGGAAGTGAAGCACAGCAGAGATCTGCAGATGAAACTTCAGGATAACTTAAGCTTGTTCAACTTTTCATTCCATTGTATTGCAATTGTTGCAATTGTCTTGTCTATTAAGTACGTGAGAGATGTAAGATTACATTTCATTCTGCTGCCGAAAATCTTCTCTCGATATCAAATCCACAGCTGCCAATTATGAGTAAAAAATGAGGAAGAGAAAAAAATTTCCAAAGCGGTGTTCCTTTCCCTTTGCACAGTAGGGGAGCAGAACTAGGCCGTACTTACTCTGTGGTGCTCCATCCAGGCTTTATGCAATGTCTGTGAACCATCATACAGATAATGCTGGTTGTGCTACTGACTGTACAAGCCCTGAACAAGAAGTGGGGCCATGGTATCTGCTAGAACCTTGTTATAGCTTAGATTTTCAGACAATAGCATTTTTTAAAAATGCATTTGTGCTGCAGGGTTCCTGTAGTTGCCTGCAAATATTCATGCTGATTAAGGTATTACATGTTTGATTTTCATGTTTTGTTTTACTTTCCTGCATAACAGGTATCTGAGCTGATCATTCCAACAATGGAAACCGCCAGACAAATGTTTTTTCTTAAAACATATGTGGAGCATAGTGTCCCTTTGCTTTTTGTGGGTCCCACTGGCACTGGAAAAACAGCTATAACAAACAATTTTCTACTAAAACTTCCAAAGGAAAAATACATCCCGAGTTTCATCAACTTCTCTGCAAGAACCTCTGCTAACCAAACCCAGGATATTATTATGTCCAAGCTGGACAGAAGAAGGAAAGGATTATTTGGACCTCCTGCAGGGAAAGAAGCTATCATTTTTGTGGGTAAGACGTATTTTTCATTTTTTAAAAATCATTTTCATTCCCGCTTTAGGCAAAGGAAGTGGTTCACTGAGACTAGTAAATTTGGATTGCCTCAGTGCTTTTTGGCTTTTTTCAGGTATCCAGAGAATCACAGAATCCTAGAATCTCCCGAGTTGGAAGGGACACACAAGAACCATCAAAGAATTAGCACTGCCCTTGCTGAGAGGTTTAAGTGGTGGTTGTCTTCAGAATAGATCTTAGAGTTGCAGTGGGACATGGCATGAAATTAAACAAAATCACCAACCACACTAAGTTAAGCCATCACCCCTAATTATCCCTGCGAGGTATAATTGTATTTGATTTTGGTTAGTTCAGTGGGAAGCAGGAATAACAACACACAGCCTTTTTCTACCTCTAGTTCAGTTATTTTTCCTTCTTAGAAGAAAACTAAATTCCTGAAGACTGAGGTTTTTTACTCGATGTCTGCGTTCTCCATAGATGACCTGAACATGCCTGAAAAGGAAGTGTACGGAGCGCAGCCAGCTATTGAACTTCTCAGGCAATGGATTGATCACGGGCACTGGTACGACAGGAAAGATGCATCCCACATCAGTATCATAGATGTGCTGCTTGTCTCAGCCATGGGTCCCCCCGGGGGAGGCAGGAATGACATTACAGGTAGGAAATGCACTACTGGGGCAAGGGCTTATCCGGCTGACTGAACTGAGGAGGTGGGTTCAGGTTTGCTGATGGCAAATTCTCCATTTATCTGTGACTGGTGGATCTACAGGTGCGTTCACTGAGTGGGTCATTCCAAGTACAGCTCTGTTAGGTTCAAGTTCAAATCTCTACCTTTTCCAGGGGGAGTTCACTCAGCCTTAGAAAGAATGCTTTTATATTGATTAAACTGTGAATGACGAAAGTTGTTCTAAAATTAGCGGTGGAGATTCTTTGGAAAAGGGGGGGAATACATCTTCTTACATCTTCTTCTTGTCTCTGGCAAGTCTCTTCTGAAGTTGTATCTGCTGCTGCTAAGGTAGGCTGCCTGCATTTATTTACAAGCATGTTACCTTCAAGTCCATGATTCCTGTCACAGCACCTTAAGGGAGGTTGTATTTTCTAATGAAAGAATTGCATAAATAAAAGCCCTAATGTAGCTGCAGGTACATTATTATAGACTATATACAGCTGCATTGTTATGAGGCACTTCATGCTATTTTGCTTCATATAAACACTGTGGTACAGGTATAACTGTATGTGCTCTGAGGAGGCTTTATGAAAATAACTATTCTGATAGAGCTGAATTTCTAAAATTTACTCGGGTATAGACTGATTCTTTTTAGGTGAAAGCCAGGAACAAGATCCTTGACTTTGTAAAGTTTTACTGTGTCATATCATTATCAAGAAGGCTGAGGTGAGCTGAAATTTAAAATTGGGTAATAGTGGCCTTGTAATGGAGACGCATGGTTTACCTACTCAAAACAGCAATTTTAAGTAAAATACTGATAAAAAATATAAACTAGTTTATAGTTCTTTTGCATCACTGCTAGGGCAAAAATTTTCCAGAAACAAAATCATGAAGCTGGTGCCAGATTCAAATGTTGTTTTGGTGACAGTCAGTCCTAAAAGATGCTAGCATGAAGGTGGAAAAATATTTGAACATTTCAATCTCTCTGCATCCTTCTGTGTTTTACAGGACGTTTCACACGGCACTTGAACATTGTCTCTATCTGTTCTTTCAATGATGACATTTTAACCAAGATTTTCACTGCAGTTACTGACTGGCACTTCAGCAAAGGCTTTGATGCTTCATTTCTGAGGTAATGGGATCTATTTCCTGGAGCACCTTTGTTGTCTTTTCCCTGTGATTTATCTGCAGAAGTTAAAATTGTATTTCTTTTCCTTCTTAAGGCTGGGTAAGATGATGGTCCAAGCGACATCGGTGATTTATAAATTGGCAGTTGATAATTTTCTCCCAACTCCTTCAAAATCACACTATGTCTTTAATCTACGGGATTTTTCCAGGGTTATTAAAGGAGTTCTGCTCTGTCCACACACTCATTTGCAAGTAAGTTGTAGTTTAATCATGTTGATGTAGGAGAGAGCAGTGGAAAAAGTAAATTATTTCTATAATATCAGTAAGTAAATAGCTCAAAATACATGAACTATGATTTCAATAGATTTACAGGGTTTAAAATCAGAGTAGTCCCTGAGTACCTTGGTTTGTATTTTCTGTCTGTCTCTGAGGGAGGGAGCTGTCATTTTGTTAATATTCTTTACGTGTAATACAGTTGGGCCCAGAGGTCCAAGATCCTCCTGTTAAAGTCTGTACATCAGGGCAGACAGTCCCCTCTGTTGAACTTGCAAACTAAATACACAAGAGGAACAAACTGAGAAAAGACTCAGTTTCTCTTTTTACAAATGGCAAACTTAGTCATGAACAGGACCTGAATAATTTCACCCTGAGTTTGCCTCTTGTCACAAACTACAAATTAATACTGAGAGATGTATATGATAGTCACCCTTCTACTTTTTTCATCCATTTCCAGTAAAATGTCAGATAAAAAGAGTATTAAAGGTTTTATTTCTGCTGGTGGAATGTTTTTGGTGCAGAAACAGAACAAAAGAGCTACGAGCTATTAAAGGGAAATCTCAGCCAGGAGGAGTTTTGAACATGGGTTACAGCCCATGAGCCAGACCTTGGAAGGATGGAGCAGAGAAAAAGGTTTGACATGAGAGTCCCAGTTTGTGTTGGCAGGAAGGACAAGATGGTAACTAGGTGAGGAATCCAGTTAAGTTAGCAGATGCTGGGCCATGTGCTGAATGGCTTGGGATGGAAAGATTCCCACTGAGTTTAGTACAAGGTATAGCAGGGTCCAGATGGACATTTCTAACCTTTTCTTTTTGAACAAATCCTGCCTAAGCTATATTTATCCGTTTTGTTTGTATTTACGTTTCCAGGATGGAGATAAACTGATCAGACTTTGGATTCATGAGGTTTACAGAGTTTTCTATGATCGCTTGGTTGATGAGGATGACAAGAACGTTTTCTTTCAGATGGTACAAGAGACAACATTAAATAGCTTTAAGCAGAACCTTAATAAGGTATTTTTGGGTAATGTGCTGGGACCAAGATGATACCAATGCATTTTCAGAAATACTTAGACATTGAGATTAAATCAGTACTGGAGAAATTTTGCAGTATTTTGATCAGTGAATTTAAAAAGTATGGACAGTCTTCTATTCAGCATTGAGTATTATACGTATTTTTATTCAAGATACTTCATATCAGAATGTTTTATAACTTCTGAGGGATTCTGTGTTGGTACAGAGGACCAACTGGAATGGAATAAATGTCTTGCACAGCATTTATCTGTGTTTTTACTTAAGATAAAAGATTATTTGGATGCTCCAATGGGCGTAGTGGGTACCTTTCTGAGAAGCCTTTTGAGAACTTGTTCTGTATTTGACAGCAGTATCTCTCTGTGAGGTATGCATATGTGGAAACCTGCATGCCAACCGACAGAATTATGACTTTAAGGAAAATAATTCCCTAATATTTAGAATTATCTGTTGATTCTTGTCTTTTTCCTAGGTACTGGGTCATCTCTCACCTACGGGAAAAGTCACTGATGACAATATTCGCGCCCTGTTCTTTGGAGACTATATAAAGCCGAGCAGTTCCGTCAAAATTTACGATGAAATCACAGACTTAAAGCAGCTGACAAGCGTGATGGAGTTCTACCTTGAGGAATACAACAATATCAGCAAGGCACCGATGTCCCTGGTGATGTTCCAGTTTGCTATCGAGCACATCTCGAGGATATGCAGGGTCCTGAAGCAGGACAATGGACACCTGTTGTTGGTGGGCGTTGGCGGGAGCGGCCGGCAGAGCGCGACCAAGCTTGCCACCTTCATGAATTCCTTTGAGCTCTTCCAGATCGAAATTACCAAGTCCTATGGCATCAGCGAATGGAAAGATGACATTAAACAAGTCATGCTGAAAGCAGGGGTTGGTAACAACAATGTGTCCTTTCTGTTCTGCGATAATCAGATAAAGGATGAATCATTTGTAGAGGACATCAACATGCTTTTGAATACTGGGGATGTGCCTAATATCTTTGCAGCAGATGAAAAGGCTGAAATTGTTGAGAAAATGCAAAGTGCAGCAAGGGTGGAGAACAGGAGAATTGAAGCCACGCCCCTTGCTATGTACAGTTTCTTTATTGAAAGGGTGAAGAAAAATTTGCATATTGTCTTAGGTTTGTATACAATGTGTTGTTTCTTAGAATACTTTTATTTAGGTGGGGGTTTTTTTTCCTGCTTTTAACTGCAAAGAAACTTAGGTAACAATCATGTTTTTATTTTTGTAGCCATGAGTCCTATTGGAGATGCCTTTCGGAATCGATTACGGATGTTCCCTTCACTGATAAACTGCTGCACCATTGACTGGTTCCAAACGTGGCCTACAGATGCTTTGGAAATGGTTGCTAACAAGTTTTTAGAGGATATTGAGCTCAAAGATGACATTAGAAAAGAGTATGAGTTTATCTCTCAAGAAACATATGAAGCAAAAGTTTGTTCCCCTGCCCCTCGCGCCCCCAGTGTATTTGATTGGGAGACTGTCATCATAAATGGACAAAGCTAAGCCAGCTCTGGGATTTTGGTGCAAGTCAAAGATACCCAGACATCTGTATCTGATGCTTCTGAAAATCAGGCCACTCTTCAAAAGGAGTCCAAAATATTTCTAATAATGGGGAAAATACATTTCCACCTTCCCTAACACTAATATGGCATTATAAGCTTAGAGTAATTTTTTAATAGTTGACATGAAGACAGACTGTATTTTCGAAGTAATGTGGAAAATTTTCCCCTAGGGTTGTGTCAGTGTGCAAATATTTCCAAGAAAGTGTGAGAGAACTCTCTGCTGGCTACTACGCTACGCTGCGCAGACACAACTACGTGACGCCAACTTCCTACGTGGAACTGATTCTCACCTTCAAGACTCTGCTGAATAGAAAAAGGGAAGAAGTTGACATGATGAGGACTCGTTATCTTGTGGGACTTGAAAAGCTTGAATTTGCATCTTCACAAGTAAGTTTCAGATGAAAATGCTGAATACGTGCCATATGAATACTTCAGTACGGGGTCTGTATGGTTAAAACTTACAAAAATAAAACCTACTAATTTGTTCTTCACTATATTCATGATGCTATTGATAGTTTTCTATAGAAAGCCAGCAGGAAAAGTTAGATTACTACTTAGTAAATTGAAGAAATTGTAATCTCTGCATTTGGATTATAGCTCTTAATAGAAAACAAAGTTAAAATGAAGGTACTCATTAAATGTTGAAGGAACTTGTAAATTTCATTATTTTCTCAAAACCCTATATGGAGAATCCATGCTTCAAAGTTCTGGGACCTATTACCCTTTCCAAAATAGAGGAGAAATTGAAAAACATTGTAAAAGAATATTAAACATTAATTCCCAGTAGGAAATTGATCAGATTTATTTATTCCAGATAAATAACCCCTTCTTCAACCCACGTGATCCAGGGATTGATCTTTCCAAGGTACAGACTCAAGGGGCTTCCAGATACTTGCCGGGTGAAGAAGATCCAGTTTGCAGCTGTTGCTGTCACTAATTCTGTGTTCCATTCTAGGTTTCTTTTGGATTTTGTTTTCCAGCTGTGCAATAAAGGATTATTTGAGGTTTCATTATCTGAAAGTGACTGTGAGGAAAAAATAGAATTAAACAATATATTTCTCATTATTGACATTTACGAATCTTAAAAAAGCAAGTGTATTGCATAGACAGTGATAAAAATACCTTTAAAAAATCTAATCTGTTAAATGAAGCAACTCTTAGTAAAAATAAACTAGAGAATTATTAATTCTTTAGATCAAATGTCCTTTTTTAGACTGTATTAATATAGGGTCTTCCAATCTTTCTTCCTAAGACATCAAGACACGACACACATGCAATGTTTGTACAGACTTTTTCTTGATTTCCTGTTGTATTCGTCAGGTTGCCGACATGCAGAAAGAACTGACTGACCTTCAGCCTGAACTGATTAAAACGTCTGCAGAAACAGAAAAAATGATGGTCAAGATTGAAAAGGAAACAGTTGAAGTAGATGCAAAAAAGGCAATAGTGTCAGCAGATGAAAAGGAAGCCAATGATGCAGCTGCTGTCGCCCAAGCTATTAAGGTAGTGCCCAAGGGCCTGAGCCTGGAGCACACGGGTTCCAAGCCAATGGGAGCTGTGATGATGTGATGATGTGTTAATGGGGTGAGCCAAGCTCTTAAATAACGAAATTGCAGGAGATGATGAATGACACGTTCCTAATATAAACACGGTAAATTTGGGCTGTTTGGAGTATGACTGCATCTCACAGTCCTGCATAGCTTCCCTTTCTAGTTCATGTTCCAAAAGCTGTATATAAGCTCTTATTTCTTTACTAATGTGCTCTCATTTTCAACACATTGAATAATGAGTTTATGCTGTTTCCAGGCCCAAAGACAGTTAATTTAGAGTTAGCTGAGGTAATTTGGCATATGCTGCATGTAGTCCTATTAGGCATAACTTTAGAGGTAATGCCATAGCCAGACATCTGTAACACAGAATTTCCTGTGGGAAGCCTCAAGATTCCTCAATACTTTTTTGTACCTAGCTGGGAATGTCAGTGATATATAATACGGATAATTACTGAGATCAGAGTATCTGATAAAGATTTTAAGCTACACAGTATCCATTTTTCACCTGATCAGCACTGTAAGATTTAACTAAGAACAACTGTATCTAACCTTTATTTTAATTCTCATTGCCAAACCAGAGAGACTTTGTTCTTGAAAGCTTGTCTGGCATTTTTAACTATCAGTTCAGTTTATGGAAGTTACTAATTTCTCTACAAACCTTCTCTCTTTAAACTGTGCTGTCAAATGGTGAAAGTAGTTTTCTCTCCAAGAAACACAACGTTGTGAAGAGTCTGTTTAATGGGTACTTAACAAGACAGAAGGTTCTCCGAGGCTGTGCTGTGGCGGGGGGTGATCAGGCTGCAGACCTGGTATTGCATGAAGGTTTACAGCTTTCTGCCCGATGTCTTAACAGGACGAATGTGAAGCAGACCTTGCAGAGGCTCTGCCAGCTTTGGCTGCAGCAGAGGCAGCTCTTAACACCCTGAATCCTTCAGACATCACTCTTGTGAAATCCATGCAGAATCCCCCTGGTCCTGTCAAGCTCGTCATGGAGAGTATCTGTATCATGAGGGCAATTAAACCAGAGAGGAAACCCGACCCCAATGGCAGCGGTAATGACACAGCTTTTGTTATCCCTGCCCCAGGAATGTGTGGGTGCTGCTGTGGCCTGCTGGTGAGGTGCTTCTGGCACGAAGGCAGCCTCGTGCATTGGAGGTGCATTTTGCTGGCAGTGACAAGTGCACTGAGTAGTGAAGAGCTGCTTTGCCATGCTGACATACTGCCCTTGCCTGACACTGTTGTACAAGCTTTGTAAATCTGATCCCAGTCACCAGCACAAAGTCATCTCTTCAACTTGCTTTGACCCAGCCTTGAGATTTGCATTGCCTTGAAGAACTCTGGGCGTGGAGGTGTGCTGTGCACCATCTGCCTGTGTTTCCCCCTGTAATCCTAGCTTCCAAACTATCAGTTACGCTGGGAGAGGGAATTCTAGTTTTACCTGCCATAGGTAATTGTTCTAATAAGCTTTTTCTGTGTGGTTTAATGTTGTTATTGTGCGGTTGCACAGGATTTGCGAGGTGGGAAAGAGACCTTTTTCTTTCACTTTTCTTCTACCTTATGCCTATACAGTTCAACCCTTCATAATTTAAAATGAGGGTGATATAAATGCCTTTCATCCAAAACGGTCTTATCTAGATTAAGAAGGAATACTTCCACAGTTAACTGATTTATCTAACAGATGATGCTAAGAAAGACTGTGTAGTAATTTGTTTCCCTTAATGTGCTTGGCTGATTTAGAATTAATATGCAGTTAATAAATATGACATTGGTTAGTGATGCTGAAGGTCCTGTCTGAATTCCTTTAGGTAATGATTTTCCCAAACTATTTAACAGTCTTTGCATAGTAAAATTCCATTGCAATATCATTGATGTCAATTCTTCATACTATGTTTCAAAGTATTTTTTTCAGTTCGAACACACATGTATTAAGCCTGATTTTAGTCTTATTTGCAATATAGGTAAAATGATTGAAGACTTCTGGGGGCCAGCTAAAAAACTTCTTTCAGATATTAAGTTCCTTGACAGATTAAAGTCATATGATAAAGATAAAATTCCTCCTGCTATAATGAAGAAAATTAGAGAGAAGTTTATGAATCATCCAGATTTTCAGCCAGAGGTCGTAAAAAACGTCTCATCTGCCTGTGAAGGCCTTTGCAAGTGGGTGCGAGCCATGGAGGTGTATGACCGTGTTCAGAAAGTGGTTGCCCCAAAGCGTGAGCGTTTGCAAGAGGCTGAAGGAATACTGGACGTTCAGATGCAGAAGCTACGAGTGAAACAAGCAGAACTTAAGGAGGTTGTTGATCGCCTTCAAGCTCTGCAAGATGAGTTTGACGAAATGAATAACCGGAAGAAAGACTTAGAAAATAACATTGAACGTTGTTCACAGAAGCTTGTGAGAGCTGAGCAGCTGATTAGCGGTCTGGGTGGAGAGAAGGAGAGGTGGACGGAAGCTGCGCGGTTATTAGGAATTCAGTACATAGACCTAGTAGGGGATGTGTTGTTGTCATCAGGAACTGTGGCTTATTTGGGAGCCTTTACTGTTGATTATCGCCTAAAATGTCAAAAGCAGTGGCAGGATCTGTGCATTGAGAAGAACAT
Source organism: Struthidea cinerea (assembly GCA_013397865.1). NCBI lineage: Eukaryota > Metazoa > Chordata > Aves > Passeriformes > Corcoracidae > Struthidea > Struthidea cinerea. Next base: position 2,091,517 of record VZTI01001766.1, read on the forward strand.
ACCGTGCTCCAGTGATTTTAGCTTAAGCAATACATTAGGGGATCCAGTCAAAATCCGTGCGTGGCAGATTGCTGGATTGCCAGTCGATTCTTTTTCCATTGACAATGGTGTAATTGTTTCTAACTCAAGAAGATGGGCTTTAATGATAGATCCTCAAAGGCAAGCTAACAAGTGGATAAAAAATATGGAGAAAACTAACAAGCTGTCAGTTATCAAATTATCTGACACGCATTATGTGAGGACATTAGAAACTGCTCTTCAGCTTGGAACACCAGTCTTGCTAGAAAATATTGGTGAAGAATTAGATGCTTTCTTAGAACCCATTTTATTAAAGCAAACATTTAGACAACAAGGAGTAGAATACATGAAATTAGGGGAAAATATAATTGAATATTCAAGAGACTTCAGGTTTTACATGACAACCCACTTAAGAAATCCTCATTATTACCCTGAAGTGGCTGTGAAAGTTTGTCTACTCAATTTCATGATTACACCTTTGGGTCTTCAGGACCAGCTTCTTGGAATTGTAGCTGCAAAGGAAAAGCCTGAGCTAGAAGAAAAGAAAAACCAACTCATTATAGAAAGTGCAGCCAATAAGAAACAACTAAAGGAAATAGAAGATAAAATCCTGGAGGTCCTTTCCCATTCAGAAGGAAACATCTTAGAGGATGAAACAGCAATTAATATTTTGTCTTCATCCAAAGAGTTATCTGCAGAAATCTCTGAAAAGCAAAAAATTGCCTCAATAACTGAGAAGGAAATAGATTCTACTCGAATGGGGTATAAGCCAGTTGCTGTTCATTCAGCTGTTGTCTTCTTCTGCATCTCTGACCTGGCAAACATTGAACCTATGTACCAGTATTCATTGATTTGGTTCATTAACTTGTATGTTCAATCTATTGCTAAAAGCAGAAAGAGTGGACGTCTACAGGAGAGAATTAAAAACATAACTGACCATTTCACAGTAAGCATCTATAATAATGTCTGTCGTTCGCTGTTTGAAAAGGACAAGCTGTTATTCTCCTTCCTTCTAACAGTAGGCATTATGAAGGGAAAAGGCCAGATAGATGATGCGGTTTGGCGTTTCCTACTGACAGGAGGTGTTGCTCTTGATAATCCTCACCCCAATCCAGCTCCAGACTGGCTGTCTAACAAGTCATGGGCTGAGCTCGTACGTGCATCTTGCCTGACAAACCTCCAGGGACTAATGGAACACGTAAGAGACAATTCCTCCAAGTGGAAGCCAATCTATGACTCTGTCAGACCCCATGAAGAAGCCTTCCCGGACGCCTGGAGCGCACTGACGGGGTTAGAGCGCATGGTTGTTCTCAGGTGTTTGCGACCTGACAAAATTATCCCAGCAGCGCAGATCTTCATTGTGGAAAATATGGGAAGAACATTTATTGAACCACCTACATTTGATCTTGGAAGAAGTTACAGTGATTCAAATTGTTGTGCCCCTTTGATTTTTATATTATCACCGGGTGCTGATCCTATGGCAGGTGAGATTGGTATTAAAAAAAAATCTTTTTTTTAATGTCACTTAAATGTTAAATGTCACTGAGTCTGACTAAACTACTAGTCAGACTATAGTTAATAGTGCAGGCCCCCTCAATTGATCTTTAAAGTGTCTCCTAAACTACAATACAGCAATGAGGGAATATCAAACATTGGCATCTGCCCATATATAAACAATGATAGTAAAATTGTTAGAGGGTGGAACGAAAGTAGTGGTGATGAAATGTCTCGGTCTCTGAGCAGCAATTTGGGGATCTAACAGATTGTAGCATCCAGACCAGTTTATAATTTATACTTGCATTACAATTCTTTCCGTGGGTGTTGGAGGTTTGCCCCAGTCTTTATTGCAACCCCTCCTCCAGAAAGTTTCCTCCCTCTCAGTTACTAACTAAATGGTGCATAGGCCACACTTATAACCACATTTGTTAAATGTCCTTTAAAATGTAACCACCCAGATTATTTTTAAATCTGGTTTCCTGCCAAAAGAATTGTGATATGGAGCCATACCATAAGGATTTCCAGAAAGTACTGATTTTGATAGCAACGCTGGAGGTCTATTTCTAGCCAGATCTAAAGATTCAATTTGCAGCTCAGCCCCCATAAACAATTGTACCTGTGCAACAGAGAGAGTCGAGGCTGTTGTGCAGACTGGAACTGAACACCTGGGGCCAAAGGAGAGGACAGCCATTTAACCTGGCTAGTTTTGGGGTTGGACTTTTTTACTAATACTTTATACCCCTAAATTTTAGTGTATGCCTCAGAGACACAGTGACTGATACAACATATGATACTACTTCTGGGTAGTTGAGGTGGTTTTATTTGTTAATATTTGTTGACTTTTCTCCCTTTACTGACATTGTAAAAATGATGAATATAACATATTCTACTTTCTAATAGAGTTTGTCTTTGTTTGCATGTATAAAACTTGCCATCATAGGTTTGCTAAAATTCGCTGATGATGTTAGCATGGGAAGCTCAAACATCCAAACAGTTTCACTTGGCCAGGGCCAGGGCCCAATAGCAGAAAAAATGATTTACAAGGCTATTACTGATGGAACCTGGGTAGTGTTACAAAACTGCCATCTTGCAACCAGCTGGATGCCTGCCTTGGAAAAAATCTGTGAGGAAGTTATAGTGCCTGAGAATACCAATGATAAGTTCAGGTAGGAGTTTTAGTATTTTGCACTTTTTAATGTGAGTATTTCCTGTTTGCTGGAGACCCTACTAAAAAGCAATTAAACTACTTTTGTAAGAATGCCCAAGTATGACATTAATATCATTTATGTGCAGTGATAAAATAAGGATCCATAATTAAGAGCTCATCTTTTCTACCTGTCCAATATAATCTACTTTCTGTCTCCATTTTAGAACAAATTTAGATGTTATCTTTATAGTTAAGCAAGTAGTAAAACTTAGTCTTCTATAGATCAAGATGCAGGATGATATTATTGATTTTATTATTATTATTACTACTACTACTACTATTATTACTATCATATGATTTTTTAATAATGTGCTTTTCAAACTTCTTTTTAGGTTGTGGTTAACTAGCTACCCATCAGAAAAGTTTCCTGTTAGTATCCTCCAGAATGGCATCAAAATGACAAACGAGCCTCCAAAAGGGGTGAGAGTGAACCTCCTTCGCTCATACCTGAACGATCCCATCTCCGACCCCGTGTTCTTTAAAAGCTGCCAGAAGCCAAAAATGTGGCAAAAACTGCTCTTTGGCCTTTGCTTTTTTCATGCTGTTGTGCAGGAAAGGAGAAACTTTGGCCCACTGGGTAAGTTTTAGATTATTTTGCACTTTGTTTCAAAAAAAAGATTTGTGGTTTTGAATGCATTGCTGGAGTCTCTCTGTAAAAAGGCAGTACTGGTAACAGTATCACGAGAGTGCAACCTGCATTGCACAGAACCTCATAAAGTTTAAAAGCTGTTATTTGCAGGGATTCTTATTCAGCCAAAGCTGCTTTTGAAAATTCTAAAAGTATTACCCCGGGGAAGACTAGAAAGTACTATTTTTCCAAATAAATATACAGAAGTTACATGAAATTATAGCTTACTAAATTATTAACTTATTACTGTAGTTCTTTCTAACAATGAAATTCAGATCTGTTTTAAATTTTTGTAATTAAAAATATGCCGTCTTCTATTCTGCTTTTGTTATTTATGTGCATACTTTGTTTTATCAAGCCTAGGGCAAGTATTTACTTGGTGTGAAACAAATCTGTGCACCTGCAGTGTGTTGTTTATAACATAGCAATGAAAAGATATGTTATTAATAAGATTTGTGCTTCAGCTTTTTCTGCAATCTCCAAATACGTAGAAAACTATCTAGAATTTCTGTATAACATACAGAAATGTATGGACTTATAGATTCCATTTTTACAACTATATAAAGTTTATGCTCTGCACGGGTGTACATGAAGCCCTCAGTCTTCCATTCCAGCTGAGTCTGTCTCCTCATAACAGGCTGCTGTTAGGAAATGTTGTATTTTGACTGAAAGCCACTGTCATTATTTTAGTAGGCAGCTGTTCAAATAAGCGCTAAACTTCAGTGTGAAGACACTCATTTATTGCTTTAGAGTAAAAACTGAATTTTCTAGAGGCCATTTTCTAAAGCAACATCTACCGCTGATGTGACCAGCTATCTGGGTGAAGAAGGATAGTTGCTTCAATAGCCCTATTTTTGGTTTGCCTTAGGGATATAGGTTTTCTGAAGTATTCTTGTATCTGGAGTATGTTCCTGTTTGTTTGCTTGCTTGTTTTATTGTTGTGTTACTCTGAATGTCATCTGCAAACAGTATTAATAGATGAGCAGATTAAAAATTGAAATCAGTAAGTGAATTAAAACTCCTGTTCTCATTGTGTCCAGATAGCAACAGATTATCTTAAAATACCAAGCAGGTAAAATATAACTTTCAGGATATTGTGATGCCAAAATGCCTGTGCTTAATAAACAGTCTGGTATATTCCAGGCTGCTTCTAGACTGTCTGGCAGTTGTGTCTTCAGCTCTGTAGGAGCAGTGTAGAACCAACACCATCATTTCCTGAGCCCAGCTGTCAGTGCAGTGCACCACTGCCCTGTGTACCTTTTCTGAATTGAACAGGTTGGAATATTCCATATGAATTCAACGAGTCTGACCTCAGAATCAGCATGCAACAGATCCAGATGTTTCTGAATGAATATGAAGAAATCCCATTTGAAGCTCTGACCTATCTAACAGGTACAGGCATTACATCCTCTCACATGTGTTTGTTGACTTTGCTGGGCACTTTCAGCTGATACACTGATAAACTGGTGAGTTCTCAACAAACTGAGTGGGTTCCACACAGGTTTGTTTTACTGGCCTTCCACAGACAATGTGGTTGTCACTGGATGGATGTTGGAGCTGGACTGTAATTGGAGTTGGATCCCAAGCCCTCAGGTGTCATTGTTGTTTTGACTTGCATATGGCTGCAATTACTAATGGTCCAGCAAACCTCCTGGTCTTTGCTTCATACACATCAAATAAAACCATCAATGGCCTCTGTTTCACCTTCACTGATCAATGTGAGCCTGACACAGGAAGCTTTGGTGCTTCACCAGAGGATGTGACAAACTCAGGGGTTTAAAGCAGGAGGTGTTGACATGTGTGAATAACTCAGCTGCTGTGGCTATTCTGTTCTCTTTCTCCAGGGAGATAAGCTGCTTTTTGGCACCTCCTTTGTCAGCCTTGTCATTCTTGATTCCTGTTAATATTATGATTAGCTTTATGAAAAAGAATTTTGGGACATGAGTAGCAGTTTCTCAGACCAACTCACAGTGTTCCTTAAACCCTTCATTGTCAAGACACATAAATTTGGCCCATAGATGTCCAAGCGTCTAATTTCCATTGAATCAATTCAAGTATAAGACCTAAAAACTTTGGAAGATCTGGAGCTTTGGAGCTTCAGCTTACTAGAGTTTCACATTATTGCAAAACAATTTTTATTTGTTCAGGTTTTTTGTCCTGGTTTTCTTTGTCCTTTTCCAGGGGAGTGTAACTACGGAGGTAGAGTGACAGATGATAAAGACAGGCGTCTTCTCCTGTCCCTGCTTTCCATAGTCTATAACAAGGATATAGAGCAGGAGAAGTACATGCTGTCAGCTGGAGGTGACTACTACATCCCACCACATGGCCCATACGAGGTGAGAAGGCAACAAGTGTAAATTCTCTCTGAGTTATTGGGGAACAGCTTACCCACACTGTGCTTGGATAATGCTGAATACAACAAATAGAAAATAAACCCCATAAGATCATAAAGCCATGCCAGAATGTATCTTATGTGTGAAATAGGAATCTGGTACTTAGTATCTACCATACCTCAGTGAGGATGTAGAGATCATCCCATACTCTGGCATTTGTTGATGCAAAAAGCCTGTGCAGGTTTCCAATACAGTTCTAGAAAGCCAATAGGAGTCAGGCTTCAGGAATTTAGGTGGTACTTCTGTGCTTTCTTGCAACCAGTCTGACCTTGAAAGCAGCAGTCAGGAGGAAGAGGTGGAATGGCAGGTGTCTACTCAGTTTCCATTCCCTTTTTCCCTTCTACCAGCTGCATGGAGATAATGAATGTGCTCAAATCCCACCTATTTGTGTAGCCCACAGTTGTAGGGATGACACATCCAGCATCCTACCCCCTTCTGTGACTCCTACCAGCACTCCCTGGATATTTCTAATGTACTTTCCTTTCTCTTGCCACTTACATGAGGGTGGTAATAACAACTCCCCCATGAGTTTTTGAATCACTCAGAACTTTTATATTTATCTCTGTGGAGAGTCAGTCAATTCCTGGATGTGTTTAACAGGAAACTACCATCTTTAAGTGCAAATGGGAAGGTTCTGTCCCAGCTGGGTTCACTGATCATTTATGAATATCACATTGCACAATGTCTGGTATCTGAATGTTTTACAGTCTTATGTCGAATACATACGAAGTTTGCCAATTACAACACACCCTGAAGTGTTTGGACTTCATGAAAATGCAGACATCACCAAGGATAACCAGGAGACCAACCAGCTGTTCCATGCAGTGCTCCTGACTTTGCCTAGAGAAGCAGGGGGAGCTGGCAAGTCCCCTCAGGTAACTGGGGAAGAAAGATCAACTTGCACTCTGGAAAGGTGCCCTTTCCTGTCACGTCCTAGGCCTCAGAGTAACCCAACTCCTCTCACCTCATGACTGCAGCATTGGGAGCAGATGTGAATGTCCTTGTAGAGCAGCAGACGGATTTGGCACAGCACCTTTAGAGATGGAAGATACCTCCATGACTTTGCATTCAAACAGATTAATACCATGTCCTGGCAGCTGAGGTTACTCAGGCCAAACCCATGCCTCTTTGAGATACAGATAAATAACCTTTCAAGCCTCTCAGATTCGACATCCTGTATTTTATACACAAGTGGATTCTTGAGAAGTGGAATCGATGGAGCCTCATTTCCTGCAGGGCTGTCTAGTGATCATATTCTCTGATGTCTAATATGCTGCAAGTAGAGCTTCTCTTGGGGCTCTTGGGGTATTCATGGGGTCTTCCCATTATTTTGCTCATGCTGCATGCTTTGTCTTTTCCTTCATTGTGGAAGTAACAGGATTATGCTTGTCTGCTCTCCTGCCTATTTCCTTAGAAATCACCTAAAACCTTGTTGCAAATTAAAAATTACTAACAAATTTAAAATTATTGAGAAGGAAGGAGTAAGCAAGCACATGCAGACAGACAGGGTGATGCCCAAAGTGAGTAAGAGCATACAAGCACTATATCTTCAGGAAAATGGACGAAAATACCTATGCAGTTATACAGAAAAAATATAAAATCTGTAGTGTTTTGTGGAATTTATTCAATAAAAATAGGGGGGGGAAGGAATATTTGTTATTCACTGCAAACTTGTGACTTCAGGAAGTCGTTGAAGATTTGGCACAGGACATCCTATCCAAACTACCCAGTAGCTTTGATATGGAAGAAGTGATGAAGGCATACCCAGTACTTTATGAAGAGTCCATGAACACAGTTCTTCGGCAAGAACTAATTCGATTCAACAGGTACGGCTCAGTCTTTTGTGTAGCACTTCTTGAACTGAAATGTGCTTGTGTTCATCAGTGCTAGCTGCTCACAAGCCTTGAACAAGCCTTTCACAATACATTTTTCTTAACATGTTGGATTCTGCTTTGGATGAATCTTTTAAAAAGACTTGAAAGCTGCAGCTGCGTACCTGAATATAGCAATAGTATTCTTGGAGTATGAACTTGAATCAGGTTTGAGTTTGCTGTGTTGAGGTAGAGCAGCCTACTTTAGCCTTTGTAAGTGACACCCAGGCCCCAGTATTCACAGCACACTGTGACAATGAGCACTACAAGCTTTAAAGCTCTCATCACTTGACTTCCCTTGTCTAGAGTGAAAGTTTTCACTGTCTTTTATTTCTGTGTGTCTGTTTTTAATTTGTTTGCTTTTCTAAAGTTAAGTAAGAGTTTTGATAACTACAGGTGCGATAAGGAATTTCTGGCAGGACATTTACCACCTTTATCAACCCTTCATTCAAGTTGGACTGAGGGTAGTAAGAAGTAAATAATGACAATTCCTTTGTTTTCTCTGAAGGCTTACTGAAGTTGTTCGGAGCAGCCTCATTAATATAGGCAAAGCCATTAAAGGCCAAGTGTTGATGTCTTCTGAGCTTGAAGATGTTTTCAACAGCATGCTAATGGGAAAAGTGCCATCAATGTGGGCTTCCAAATCCTATCCATCACTGAAGCCTCTGGGAAGTTACGTGTCCGATCTCCTCTGTCGTTTGGAGTTCTTCCAGGTCTGCTAAACTGAGACTGAGGGGTCTGGGGAGCTGTGGTTGAAAGCTGGATGGGGAGAGTGTGTGTCAGTGCTGTCCTTGCTCAGCAGTCCCTGGGTAGCTCCAGACTGTGAGCTGCTCACACACACTCCTGGCCAAATACACTCTGCAGTAGCAGCACTGCAGTTAGCTGGGCAATTGCTCAGCAGGGCGAGCTGGGAGTATGATCCCTTGGTGCTGATCCGGTGCTGCTTTCGGCAGTTTCCATCCTTCTATTTCTAGAAAATTCATTTTAGTTTGAATTGGTGTCTTAATGACTTCCCTGCAGAAAGGACACTGAGCTGAGTGTGAGAACGCTGTAGAAGCAGTGTGTAACAGGCGCTATGAAATTTTATATACGTGTCTGTAAATATCTTTCAAGTTTCATAAAATGTGACACCACTTTCACACACAGTTTTGAACAGGCTATTTTAATGTTTAACTCACAGATCCATTATTTCCCCTGCACTCTTAGCACTCTTAAAACTACTTAAAATTTTGGGTGTACCTTAAATAGTGAGGTACTGAGATGTAGTGAAACCCCATACAAGTCAGGAGAGGAGAAAGCTAGGAAAAAGTGTCTGAGAGATTGGTATAAATGGCAGAGTTTCCTGTTTGCTGGATCAGAGCATTGTAGGGGCTTCTTTTGACTCCAGATAACTTACAGTAGTGTGAGGACATTCTGCCCTTGTTTTGCTTTTTCCTACTGCATTGTGTGGACAAGGCCCAAGATCTCCCTGTCTGGCATCTGTACAGGAATGATTTCCTCTGCTAGGATCTGGTGTGTAGGCTGTAGTGAGTGCCCTCATAGTGATCAGTGAAGAGACATTGATCAGGGAAGAATGTAAAAGAATTTGGCCTTTTTGCATGTTAGGAGATTGGTGGAGATTATTTTGATGTAAGTGTCCAAATTCAATCACTTTTCTTGTTTTTGGGGGCCACTATCTAGACTTAACAAAACACACGCTACTTTCTGAGATTTTTCTCAGTAGCACTGAGTTCTGGTTGTTGCAGAATGAGTGATTACTTTGGTTGTCATCCTAAAGAACTGACTTCTGTGATTTGTTGTCTCAGAAAAACAGAGAATTGGTGGAAGGATGCAGAGGGTCCCACCAAGGCTTAGAGCTCCTTGTGCTGTTTGAGTGTATCTGAAAAGACATCCCTTCTCTGGTGAATTGGCACAATGAAGCCACAAATATGTTGGGGTTTTTTCACATTTGTTTTCTCTCTCCCTATTCAGGATTGGGTTGACAATGGGCCACCCACAGTCTTTTGGCTCTCAGGATTCTTCTTCACTCAGTCTTTCTTGACGGGTGTTTTACAAAACTTTGCCAGAAAATACACCATCCCAATCGACCACATTGGATTTGAATTTGAGGTAAGAAAAATGCAGAATATTGCTTTTCTTAAACAGCTTGAAACATGTTCTGGGACATCAAGAAATAAGAGTTTTCAGATTAAAAGGTATTTTATTTAAAGGAGCAATTTCAGACTGTCACTTACAGGTTTTAGTATACTCCAGATAAAAATAAAATCAAGCAATGGTTTAATCATTCTAGGTGATGAAACAGGAGCACACAATGGAGAAAATGCCAGAAGATGGGGCTTATGTGAGAGGCCTTTTTTTGGAAGGTGCACGATGGGATAGAGAATCCTGGGTAATTGGAGAATCACTACCAAAAATCCTTTATGATCCTTTGCCCATAATTTGGCTGAAACCTGGAGAAAGTTCCAAGTTTCTTCATCTGAACATCTATTCATGCCCTGTGTACAAGACAAGTGAAAGAAGAGGTGTGTTATCCACCACTGGGCACTCAACCAACTACGTTCTGTCGATTGAACTCCCTTCAGACAAGCCCCAGAAGCACTGGATAAATCGAGGTGTGGCAGCCCTGTGCCAGCTGGACGACTGAGAGGGTGCAATATTGATACTGTAAAGATCTGCTTTACTCCCCAATGGCTGTGTGGTTGTTTTTTTTTGATGAAATTGGGCCTAAAGAGTTTTGATACTGATTTTAATGGGAATCCACTTCACAGCTGTTGCAAAAAGATTGTGGATTTGCCTGCCACTTCTGTGTCCCAGGAGTATGTAGGACAGGGAGGGAGGAGATCAGAATATTCTGTTGTCAACATATGAAACCAATCCTCAGGTAGAGTGAACTACCAAAGCTGTATTATAAAACTGTAGGCATTCCTGGATGATGTGTCTCAGAATTTCCATGGAAGACTTCTGGACAGCACATGAATTGGGAGCCTGCCATTTCTCAGAACAGGATGCTTGTGCTGTAATTTTATAACTTTTTTTTTTCCAATATTATTTACCTACCTATTCAAGGTACCTGATATGTGGAGCTGTTTTCTTTCTCCCACAGTCTCACTTTACTTCCTGCCAGCAGCCTGGCCCCACACAGCCACTCACTCACCCCCTGCACTATCTCATGGGGTGAGATAAAGACAGTTTAACAGGGAAAGCAAAAGCCATGCACACAAACAAAACAAAACAATTAATTCCCTGCTGCCCATGGGCAGGCAGGTGTTCAGCCATTCCCAGGAGACCAGGGGCACATCACATGTAATGGTGACTTGGGAAGACAAGCGCCATCACTCCAAATGTCCCCCTCTTCCTCCTTCTTTCCCCCACTTTACATACTGATCATGATGTCACATGGTCTGCAGTGTCCCTTTGCTCATTTGGGGTCACCTGTGCTGGCTGTGTCTCCTCCCAACCTCCCAGACACCCCCAACTTCCTCCCCAGCCTGGCAGTATGAAAAGCAGAAAAGGCCTTGGCTCTGTGCAATCCCTGCTCAGCAATAACAAAAACATCTCTGTATTATCAACCCTGTGTTCAGCACAACCCAAAACACAGCCCCATACCAGCCCCTGTGAGGAAAATTGACTCTACCCCAGCCAAACCCAGCACGCTTCCTCATCTTGCTCTCTTGCTTGTTGGACTAATAACTGCCTGAAATTTCGTACTTCTTTAAGCTCTTTCATCAGAGAAGCTCAAAGTAGCTTGCAAACATTAATTAAAAATAAAATAGCCCGAACATCTTCAAAGAGCTGTGCAGTCATTAACTAATCCCCACAGCATGCCAAGAAGGTACTAAAGATGCATCATTAGACTTGTTGTGTACACAGTACAAGAGAAGCACAAAGATCAAGGCAAACATTTAAAAAAACATGCACTACACAGATATCCACTAATTTGGGGTCTTGTATTTTTTTTCATTGCCCAAATTGCAGCATTTTAATGACTTGCTGGAGGCCTCACGAAGTCAGAGATTCAGCCATCATTTGGCAATTCCCAGTATCCTGCTACAAGCATTAAGGGATGCTGCTACATCCCTTAATGGGCACGGTTATTGTCATAGGAATTTGTCTGTTGTGTTGTGATTAGGTGAAAAGTGTTCATTATTGTTTTATTAAACCCTGGTTTGTTTTATGCAGATATTTGTAAAATAGTAGCTGTTAAGAATGGTACTGCAAGGTAAGGCAGAAGTGTTGGGGCTGTGCTGTGCAGTGCTGCTCTGCAGGAAGATGCACAGGGAACAGCAGCTTCACGTACCACACCTGACACCTCAGTGACAGTCCAGCACGCAGGCATATGGTGCATCATTGGCATGTGGTGAGTAGAGCCAAAATGTCAGGCCAGGACACCTAATGGATGTTTGTTTTAATAAAAGGGATAGGGATGTGCAGGTGTTTCAAATTACTGAGAGGAAGAAACTACTCTTAACAAATTAGACTAAATGATATTTGGTGCCTAAACCAAAATAAAACTTGTTTATGAATGCTACAGCACGCTCATCCAAACAGACAACAGATTTTAAGAAGAGAATCATGTTTCAGTAGATCTAGAAATAAATTAATTAAAATTGGTCCTTGAAAAAATTATTTTCTTAGACTTCATAAGAGAGATACTTTGTACTTTTCATATAATTAAAATTAATAGAAATTTACTATACATTTAAAAAAAACATTGCGGTGATTACTATATTTTTGAATGTCTGCATCTAATTGTTGTTGTAATTGCATCAACAATTCAGATCACTAATTAGGTCACTGTGGCATCAGAGATAACAGACCAGTCATGAGCCTCCTTGTATGGAATCTCTGTGTGCAGGCAAAGGGGCAGGGCCTGGCTGTGAAATCCTTCCCTACGGACTGACCAGCTCAGTCGCTGCTCTCAGGAGGATCCTTCTGTTCCGATGCAGCTTCTGCATCAAGGCGCTGGTGACACCTCACCTGCTGAAAGGGAGGCTGGGCCAACAACACCTAAAACACTAAAATGAAGGTTTGCCATTCCTCTTACAGATAATGCTCGTCTTACAAACAGCCCTCTAAATTAAACTATTTTTAAAAAGTCAGATTCACTACCTAAATTATGTTTTATGGAGATCAATTACTTATAAACTGTTGGAAATCTGTGTAATAGTTTGCCATGTAGGTTGCTTGTTAACCCTTTTTGTGAACAAACAGTAATTGACAGTTTATTAAATGACACAGTTGTGGTTCCTGTGAATATACAGTGACTTTGCTACGACATGTGTGCAATGTCCTTGTTACTGTGTTGATTTTCTAAGTGCTTCCTGTGTGTTGATGTTTAGATTTGATACGAAGGCATCTCTTGGAATGTAATTAAAGATGTATTTTGAACTTTTGTAGACATGATAAAAAATACGTAGTTAAGAGAGGAATCTGTGAAAGAGGGTTTGTGCATCCCCTTCAGCGGGGATCGGGCACAGCTGAGTTGCTTTAGCTGATGATTACTGCAGTACGGGATTTCCTAGGCTGCCCTCCCTAGTACAGAAAAAGTAATGGAATTTACTCTCAAGGGATATGTGTCTTAGAGATATTTTTCTGTGGTTCTTTGAAATGAGCTTCCCAACCTTATTTCCTGAGCATTGTCTAGACCTTCCTGGAGAACGATAAACTGGCTAAACATTAGAATTCACAACATTGCTTGGCTGAGATGTGTAGACGCTGAAAAGCTTTGGTAGAGAAATTTTTCGGCTTTCTGCAGCATTCTGTGAGAACTCTGTGGTTCTCATGAAAGCTGTGATAAACACTGCTACGGGTTTTTGTAAACTGAGTTTTATCTGTGCACCTGGGATCTGTTTTTCAGAGTTGTTATTGTACGCAGTGAAATAATATTTTGAAGTCGGTGTTGTGAGCTTTGGCCAACGGGACAGGGGGTGGCTGGTCCAAGATCCAATAACCTCCTGTCATCTTTGGGAACCAAGTTATAAAAATCAAGTTATAATTAATTCAATAACTACTTTCTTCCTGAACTCGGATTGTGTTGTTACTTGCTGTTCTCAGTACGTCACAGTGACAGAGATGCATTTTAAAAAAAGAAAAAGGCAACTCAGCCACTAGTTGGACATGATGGAAATGTGAAAAATTTTTGGACAAACTAAGTACCTTGTAATAGTATTAGAATCCTCGGATTTACAGGTTTAGAATTTTCATTTCTTAATTAGAAGCACTCATTAAATAAGTCACAAAACCCACCTGTAATTACTGCAAATTGTAGATTTACAGCCTTGCTAATAACTCAAGGCAGATGGAAAAAATGCATTATGGAGCAAGAGGTATTTTTCCCTTAGCAGAGAGGATTTCCAGCTAGGGGTGCTGTAACACAGATGGGGTTTGTACATTTTCTTAGGAGACTGAAACCTTCCTCTAAACTGTACAAAAATTCATTTCAGAAAGTACTACCCCTGTGGATTTTAACACTGTTGGGCTGTTAAAGGGAAAATTATACAGTGAAAAAGCAGAAGACAATACAAAGACCCCAAATTCTTCTAATTATAGCTAGAATATTTTGCCTAATAGGATTAGTTATTAGTGAAAGTTGCAGGTCTCTGTTTTAATTAGCATTCTTCAAAATGAATGTATAGGTATGATCAAATAAGTGACCTGTCTCTCTGTGGGTAAGATGGATGTTACTGGTACCACTTCTGATGGATGCACAGCAGGGCCCAGGACAGTGAGGTCCAGCTTGCCTTATTTTCTCCACATCTGAAAGCTGTTACAAGAAGCAGCTTGTGCTAGTAGGACGATGGATGAGATAACCTAATCTATCTTAACCTGTTTCAGTGCTGTGATGCTGCCCTTGGAATTGATTTGGGTGCTGCTGCAGCAAAAAGAGCATTTCCTCACCCCCAGCCAACGTCGAGGGGTACATTCAGTAAGCAGGTGCCACGTCCATCTTCTCAAAGGGTTGTGTGCTTGCTAATGTTAGTCATAAGTGCATAGCTTCAGAAATTACAGCCTTAGTAACGGTGGATTTAGGGACAGAACTTCCAGAAAGGAGGTGTTATTTAGGTATTCAAGGCCAGATACTGTGTCAACAAATTATTACTGCCTTGCCTACCAGTTAGCTTGCAGGAGAGTTCAAGCAACTGACTCAGGACTTTTATTTCTGAAGAATATAAAGTTAATGTCATCATTTTCTTCTAAATTATTCTAAAGCATCTCCTGACTAGGGTGATAAATTGGAAAATGACAGTATTTACTGGAAGGGGAGTAAGAGAAGGTTCAGCAAGTACAGGACAGAGTGTACACTGGTTGAATCCAGTGCATTACAAATTCTGCAGAATGCAGAGGCATTTTAGGACAACCTGTTTTTGCAAGTAAAATTAATGGCTAGGAATGACATATTGTGCAATCGTTGGGATACTTCTTGACAGGAGTTATACGGGCCTTGGCATCGAATACAAGAGTACCAGTTGAGATGTCTGCCTACCTGCTGCACTGAGTTGCAGGTGAATTTTTTTTTATGAAACTCCCTCAAAATGGTAGTTTGCCAGTTTGACCTCCAAAAACAAAGGATTCTAGTTAAGGCAGATTCTCCTTTGCATAGCAACTTTAAATTAAGCTATGAAAGAAACGTTTTGCTCTCCAGACTTGAAAAAAGAGCTGATCTAATCCTTTCTTTAGCTGAACAGCCTGAAGTTTTAACAAATTTCAGTCTTTGCCTTCTGGTGATGAAGAGTAAAGAGAATGAAGCACCAGTTAATAATTTTCCAACACTTACTTTGAAGAATTATTAGGCTGTGTAGCATTTTAAGGCATCTCAAATAATTTGAAGCTGTTACTTGCTGGTTTCTCAGTTAAGCAACAGGATACTCATTTGAGTTACTTGAGGGTACTTGAACCTTTTTAAAATTGCTTCTTTGTATTTTCCTTCAGATGTAAACTGAAACTCCTATTGTCATTTCAATTTGGTGTAAATCTTCTGTAATTTTAGGGCTGTTCTTTTGAAATAATCTACAGCTTAAAGTATGTGCTTAGGAAAGAGTTGTGACTATAACACAAACAGTAAATTTAGACTGCTCATTTCCATGGCTGTTTATTCACCTGATTCGTCAGAGCATCAGTACCTTCATTAGTCACATGAACTTCAGCAATTCAAAAGACTCAAATGCTAGTTTAATGACAAAGAGTGAGCTTAAGCTTTCATTCAAACCCCTTGGCTCTGCACGTTTTGGTTGTGCTCAGCTGATGCATCCCTACACTAGTGTACCAGAATTAGGATAGGAAGCCTGTATTTAGACTTTTTTCAATGAAGAATTAAGCAGTGTGTGCAATCATGTTAATATTTTCTTTTGCTTTTTTTATGCAAGCCCCCTTTTCCTAGGCTAAAGAAGTTTTGTGTTGTGTCTTCCTGGCAGCAATAAATTTGCAAAGCTCCCACTGACAGAACAATGGCATTTTGCTGGTTACTTCCCATGTGAGGCATTCCTAGGAAATAATTATATGGGAATAGAGACCTTTGTGGACCGGAGCCATAAATGGTAGTGAGAAACTGGGCCAGCCAGTACCTGTCATGCTGATTCACTCTTCTTATTGTTTTCTTGTACTTTCTCAAATGCTTGTACTTTTTTCACTCTTGTAAGTGCATTCCCGGGGGAGGGACTGTCAGTCTGTTCTGCACAGGAACAGTTCTAACTTACTTTTCAGGGAGACAGGAATATTTCTTTGTCATTGTTTATTAGAGCTTGGAGAGTTTCAAATGAGTTGGTGAGCTCAGAAATGAAATTTCATTGATTTCTCCCACTTTTAAAGGAAATCATACACAAATGCCTGTTTCAAATATGCTTTTTTTTGCCGCTATTAATGTCAGGCTGGAATAGGTTGTCCTTAAAGTGCTGTGGCCTGTGCTTAGGGTAGTGTCCAGTACAGTGTGGCTCTTGTTCAAGCTTGGTCTCACTGGTACTTCCAGCCTGAAGAATGGAAGGCTCCCCTAACTACCCTGGAGAGAACCTGTCAACAGCCTGGTAAAGTCAGAGGACTGAAAGGGAGCCAAAACAACTGGTAGCCCATGAAAGGAAAATTAATTTCATTTTACTTCCATTCATGAGGCACCTGTGAAACAGAAATACCCCTCAAACTTAGAAGACTCGTTGATACTTTCTTTTACTAAAGTTGGGGTTCTGCCCATGATGTAAGAGTTAAAACCTAACACTAAAATTAAAATAATTGTTCAGAAAGCCAGTGTGCTGATTATGCTGAAAAGCTGACCACGTGAAAACACACAGTGAGGACAACAAAGCATCCTTAAGCTTGTTCCCGTAGTGATACCCTGAAGGGAGAGTTTTCAGCCAGGCCATACATGGGAACCTCAGGAACCCAACACTGGAATGTTTTACTCAGAGTTGTGTAATGACATTCCAAACTTTGCATTTCACATCCACACCCTCTCCAAAGGAAGGGAGAAAAAAGTTGACACAGAGGCTCTAGGCCACTCCTTTGCAGTTTGCCAAAAGGAGAAGGAGTGGTGGCACTTCTGCTCTCTCTTTGCTACTGTCCATTCAGAAACAAAACTTCCCCATAAGGGTACTGTGACACTGGAACTCTCCTCCAGGGACAGCAGGCAGAGCAGGGAGTAGAGAGGAAGGAGAGCAGCTGCGTGGTGCAGTGCCTGTATTCCTACTGGCATTCAGAAGCTCTGGAGGAACTGTGTCTGCTTGACTCTCCCAGACTGCCTTGAGTTTGGCTGACCCTACACAAGGCACTGTCTTGAGTCACAAAATCCTCAAACCATGAGAGAACTCTGCTACAGATGAACAGAGTTTGAAATCTTGCTGCAGTTTGTCCTAATGTCAAAGTAATCTTTGTATCACACCTCACTCCTTAAAAAGTGTTACTTTTATTGACGAGTCAGTGGTTGAAATGTAATAAATACTAGAGCAACCTCATCCATCATACACAATGGATCAGTTGGCTTTTTTGGCCTCAGGAAATGTGTGAGCAAGTGACCACACCATTCACAGTCGTGCACACAAATCACCTGGATTGCAGTTCACAGCGTAAAGGATGTGATTACACATCACAGCTTAAATGGTGGGTTATGAAACTTCATCATGGGATTTCAGGTATATTGGCTTAGAAATCTTCCTTAACTTTTCCTGGTGTCGCAACATACGGCCTTGTTTATGGGCAAGGCCCATAGGAGGCAGATGGATCTGGAAAAGAAAATCCCACCAGTTAGGTGCATATTGGGAAGAAAAAGGCAGCATGTATACAAACTACGTTTCACTGACTTTTAAATAATTTCTTCACACTTTGGAGAGGGTAACTCTATTGTTTCAAGACAGGGTATTAGATTTCTAGGAGGAGCACTCCCTGAGGAGTGATTAGTGGTGTAACTTTCAGGCCCTAATTGCTGTGTTTATTAAAACCCTATACATTTTAGGCCTTAATAAAATCCTATATATGCTAGGCCTTAGTAAATTTGTTTTGCAGTTTGATATCGGACTGCAATGATACTTGATGAAATAGGATTGCTGACAATGTTCCAGAAGAGTAAGAACTAGAAACCCTAAAAATTCTTGAGTAGATGTCTTGAATCGCTGTATGATTTATTCATACCTACTTAACAAGTCACAAAATAACCCCAAACTGTATGTATTGAAAGCCTGCCTTCTTAGTGTCATGATTATATATATGGCACATTAAAATGCACAATGTCATTGACTCCATAAGCAGAAGGAGCAATAGGTGACAGACTCTTCCTTTGATTGACAAAGTCTTTATATTTCATAAGACTGTCAGTGGGAATCATGCAGTTGTAACCCCCCTAAATGACTGAAAAATGTAGGTGGTAGCAGTCAGGTGTTACTGTTGCTGAGGCTGTCATCCTGTAAGATGGGTGTTTAGGTGCAAATAGTAGTAAAAGCACTGACTAAAGCAGCAGTAGAGATTTCTAGAATCTGAAAAATAATAATCATCCAGTCTGTCTGAGAGAGCAGACCCTTTGGGATTTTGAAACTACTGCAGAGCACACATTTTAGGCCCATTTCTAGAAGCATTGTTTGCCAGCTGTGCGTTGTTATTCTGTGTACTGAAACAGATGGTAACAGTGACCATATTCTAAGCAAGCATCTGATAAAGATACAATTTAATTTTGACCATGGCCACCTTGATAAGGGAACTATAGATGTGAATATATAAACTCATCAACAGGAGTAGAGAGGATGTCTCTATGGGAGGCAGCATAAAGTACTACAGGCAGAAGTGGCTGGGCAGTGAGGAAACTGTATTGCATAGTGCACTAGAAGACTTTGCTGCAACTTCCAGCATTTCAGTAATCTTGGACATGTTCTTCTGTAGGAAGAAGGGAAAAGAAGCAGCAACATAGACAGGTGTTTCATAAGGCCTGATTTATGACCAGGAGAACAGTTAACAGTAATGTAGGCTATAAAAATTCCTGTACCTATGGCAGATGTAATTAGGTATTTTTATTCTCTCATTCTCTTCTGTTATTTGATTCCATTACCATTTTTTTCTATATTCATTGGTCAGAGAAGACTGGCTAAATATTCAGAGGCCTTGGGAATTTAGCTCATGAAACTCTATTTAGGCTTTGACTCCTTATTTTGAGAAGAAATCCTCCAATTTACAGTGAAAGATACAGAACATCTCAATGTACATTTAGCTCTGTTTTAGCACACATTTAAATGCCAACTCATCTGAAAATGCAGTGCAGTGAGAGTGATGTAAACTGATGGTTTTGTTGTACAGGGAAAGCTCAGTGGGTATCAGTGAAGACTGTGATTTATACTTACAGGTCTTGGGTAGGGGATGTTATAGTGAAGTCCAATTTCTATTCTTGCCTCACATTCTTCTATGCACTGCTTAATCAGCTTTGGATCTGTTACCTATGATCATACAAACAAGTGTTTTATACGAGTACAGTAATTAGCAACTGGAAGCTCAAGTGTAAATGATGCACAGCACGTGGCCTTCCTTAGCTGATTTTGGCAATGCCAAGGATGCAATGATTCTATTTTTCACATCCATAAAAGGTAACATTGGTATTTTCCTTGACTCAACAGTTCCGGGCTTGATGGCGCTGAATGTTAAGGCCCAGAGGCTGTCGCGACTGAGGCTAAAGAAGGAGGTTTTTACCCAAACATGGTATTTTCTCTGTAAAAAGACAATACACATGTAAACTACTACTACATCTATGAAAAAACCACACTCACCCATTTGTCACTCTGCAAGGTCACTAGAGGAGAAAGGAAAGACACTGCTTGGTGTACATTCTGTTATCATCCTATGCAGAAACTCCCTCTGAAGTCAGAAATGTGTGGATTATGACTTAAATTCATTTTTTTGATTTTGCATTACTTCAATTTAGTCCCAAACCAATACGGGATATAAATAAGTGTTGTGATCTTGAATTACAAGAAGGGCCTTTGATTACCAGGGTTTGAAATTTCTTCCTTAAGAAAATAATTAAAGTGCTTCTTTTAAAAGAAGTGCCAATAATTGCTGCTTTGAAAAGAGAAAAAGAAGCTGCTGAGCTCTGTTTGCCATTGCATGGGTAATGATACACTTAGCTAACTTTGTAAAGATCAAAAGCTGCTTCAATTACACAGGCAGTATCTTTGGAATTTAATTTTTTCTTGGCACTTTTTTACTGAAAAAAGACCTTTTAGACTTCTACAGTAGTTAACGAAGAGCTGAAATGGTTTGAGTTTTCTCAGGGACGAAATTTAAACTGTAACCCAAATATGCCAGCATTTAAGGTGAATGAGATTTTGGGAACTCAACCCTTACATTCCTATCTCAATATTCAACCACAGAGTGCAAAGAGCAAGAGCAGAGTAATTCAGAAATTCAAAACCATGAGGACACTCACATTTTTGTTTTTCCGGAATAATGTTCTGGCTTCATTTCTAATGTACTCTTTCTCTCTCATGGTTTCCTCTATCTGTCCTGATGCCGACTGCCAGTTTTTGGCTATTTGCAAAACCTTGCGGTAAAGGCCAAGAACTTCTTGTCGAGTTGCTGGTGTCATCTAAAAAGACAAGACAAAACCCCCAACATATGCATGAACATTTGAGTTGCCGAAAGTCCAGCAAGCAGGACATTTTTTTCACACCATTAAATTAGTTTAAAAATATTTCTGCCATCCAAAGATATGCTGAGCTATACGAAAAAAACCCTGAAATAGCTGTAAACAATAATTAGCTGTTGAAAGCTGAAGACTCAGTCCAGCAAAGTATTTATACAGATACTTAAATCTGTCTCCATTCAAACAGCTTGAGCTCTTGCTCAAAGCTAAGCACTTGGTTTAGTGCTTTGCTGAATCAAGCTTGCTACAAGAATGCCTGGCTTCTGTTTCACTCATGTTTTGCAACAGACATTGGGCAAGTCACCGAAACTCTACGCATCCCCCTTCCTGAGACATTGTTGTACCAATGCTGACCCTATCTTTGCAAATCTGGGAATGAAATACATGATAAAACCACCACAACATTGCTGAAAACTTGTATAGGCTTCAGGGGCTGAGCAGCTTATTTGTGATACCATGACAGTAGGCAGTAATGATTCAGCTGGAGTTTGATGTGATGAAAAGGTGATGAAAGCTATCTTATCTAAGCACTCAGGAGAGGCAGACTAACTGTGGATTTAGGAAAGTTCTGAATGTCTTTATTTTCAGAGAGCTGTGTACCTGCTGAGCCCACTGAATCAGCCTCCTCATGTGATAAGACTATTTGTCAGAAGAAAGAATGAAATCTATTCTTGTTTTATGTAAATGAGTATTTTATCATGTAAGTGGTTACTCTATTTCATGACAGACCACAAATATCCCTGAGACAAATCCACTTCTGGATAACAACATTTCTGCCGTGACTTAAATTAACAGAAACAATGACTTCTACTTAAGGGGCACTGCAGCTGTCAAAGGTACCTTACTGTCGCAAAGGAAGGTGCAGCAGCACTGCCAAGTAAGAACATGGATGCAATGAGGAACAAGTGTCAGGGACAGGACATTATCTGACTATCAGGATCCATTTGCCAACCTGGAGCTCTAATTACTGTGCGAGAATCTACCCTGAAATCAGACCTGTGTGCTGGGAATGGACAGTTTGGAGCAGAGTAATTCAGCCAGCCTGACCTTCCCTCTGGAGGGAGCGCTCTCTTGGCCACGAGGAAAAGCTGCTTCCTAATGCAGCACCCAAACTACCATGGGAAGTTTGGCAGTGTGCTATGGCTCAAATCCCTGCAGTCTGTGGCAATTCCTGGGATTCTGGGTTGTAGAAGAGGGGCTTGAGCCAAAGGCTTCTCAGGCCGTACTGTTCCCGAGCTGCTGCCTCCAGCACAGTGGCTGACCAGAACGGGCCTCCTGTGGCTCCAGACACTCACACCCTCTTTCCCTCACCAAAGCTGGAATTACAGATACTAACCTGAACACAGGATTTGGCTCATGGTTCTTTTTCATAAGAAATCCTGAACTATTAATTCCTAGCCTTGTCTTAACTGTTGCTGTGATCTACAGACCTTTCATGGTTTCAAGAACTCTGTTTTTCTCTGATTTTTAAGAGAAAACATTTTTGTTTTGCTGTTTGTATTTTAACATGTTTAACCAATCACACATTTTTCCCCCAGATAGGAAATTATTCTTCCTACACAGCAGAAAGTACTTCTAGTAAATGTTTATGATATTTCTAGGAAATAAATTCCACAATAATATAACGAGGTAGTCCCAGCTCATCAGACACTTTGGAGTAAGTGCTTTGCTTTACCCACTCTAGAGCTCCATTTCAGGCAATGAAATCAGTCAGACACGAAGGCACAGATGAACATGTATCTGAAGAATCACTGCTTCCCCCTGCTAGGTGCGTATTTTGTACAGCAAAGAAACAGTTCAGTTACAAGGGTTAACCTGGCACCAAGCTGAGTCCCAAATCCTGGCCTCACCCCTCTGTTTTTATCTGAAGGTGTCACCTCTGAGAAGCTGGTAACAGCTTCGGTTTTAATGTAATCTATAAAGAAAATAAAAGGAACAATGCCGGGGGCTAAAAAATGTTTAAAATACAGATTTCAATTCTGATCTATGCATCAGACAATGTCTAAGGTAACAACTTGGGACAGCACATGCCCTCTGTTCAGAGCTGACTACACCTGCTACCCTTGGATTTTAAACATACCAAGAATCTGTTTATAAAGATTTTGTTGAAAAGTTTAGAACCAACAATTATTTTCCCCACTAGTTGCTTCCACTCCCCCATCTACAACTTACTCTTTTGTTCTTTAACTTCTCTGTGCTGGAATTGCTACAGAACTGTGTAGTCCCCCATCTAGGCATGGGCTGCACTTCTGCATTCTTGCTCTCCTTCCCACGTATGCTGGGTGATGTAGAAGACATTAAGCAGCTATTCATGTATGCTCGGCAACCAGCTGCTCCCAGGGCTCATTTAGTCAACAATTCTTAACATTACAGACCTGTTCATAAGCCATTTCTGCAAAGATACATAAATGAAGGTGTGAGGAGCCTTTTACAGATCGAGGACCTCTGTCAATGACAGGAAAGGATGAGAGCAAATAAGACAGAATTCAAAGCCTGGGTCAGATTCTGATCTGAGTGGGAGTATAAATAGGGAGTAATTCCACTGAGAGCAAAATTACCTCCAACTTAAAATGTTGTAAATGAGATTGGAATTTTTCCTTTGCTATAAACAGAGCCCACACTGACAGAAATGTTAGTGATGGTACAAGTCATGTATCAGGTGTAATTTCATCAAGTGACACTACTTGTATTAGTTTTGTGGGTGTGCAAAATGATTCTGAGTGGGATAGAAAGGAAGATAAGGGAGGCTTTCATGTCCTTGTAGTTACTCATCTTGCAACTTACATCTTTGGCATTTAAATCATAATTACATTTCACATCCCTGGAATGCTAAGTGGATGTTACACCACTTTCCCACTAACACCCATCTTGTGGTAGTCACACCCATTGTTTAACTTCTACCACCCTTCATTTTAGTGCAGAATGCAGCCCACAGAGGTTAACCACAGGCATTTCTGTCAAAAAGTACAGGGCTATTGTATTAGCTGAGCAAATGTCGGGTGTTCACTGCCACAAAGCAAACCAGGAGAGGTCAAAGGCAGTAGGTGTGTCCGCACAGCCGAGTCAGGGGGGAAAAGCGGGAGTCGCAGTTTGGAGCCCAGTGTCGGAGCCCGGGCTTTGGAGGGAAGCCAAGCGCTGCCTCCCAAACAAGCCCTGCTGGAGGCTGGGGCAGAGCCCGGCGGCGCAGGCTGGTAACGCTCCCTGGTCTCCCTGCAAACCCCTCCTACCAACACGCACACCAAGCACCTGAAACATCCCATTGGCTCCAAAACCGCAGGAGATTTGAGGAGTTAATGACTTACTGCAGGGTGAAGATGCAAACTTTTTCACTGTTAATTAAAACAAATAGTCCCTTAGACCATAAAACGCAGTAAATTTTTCTTGCGGGAAACAAACACACATTCCTTTGGATTTTTAGATGGTTGACCCAAAAGTTCAATAATCTGAATAATCAATGAAACAGCAGTCTTATTTTACTATTTGCAGGCTTGTCTAGAATTTAAATTAAAAGTTCATATAAAAATAATAAAAGGAATCTGCCAACTGCTCTGTACAATGACCCCAACAGTGCAGCGTCAAAGCACAGCTCGGACAGAAGTCAGGCTGCACCAAGACTGACTGCAGATCCAGGAGCAGCTAAATCACAGGTGCTTCCCAGCGAGGAATGCTTGGCTGGGAACGCATGTCCAGCACTCTCCTCCTCTGCCCAGCTCCTTTGCTGAAGCTGTAAGTCTATTTTATTTCATCCTTTCTTCTCAAGCCGAGCATTAGCTACTCACTTTAAGCATAAAATCTGCCAGCAGTGAGTACATAGAGGATTTTAGAAAATAAAGGGTGAAAGGAAGAGCCCACGGGGGAAAAAAGGATATTTTAAAACAATTGATCTCTTCTTTCAGATCCCAGCTAACTGGGGCACGCGTTAGTAACACACACCTAGTGCTGGTGCTGAAACTGGATTTGCTCAGGGGAGGTGGGGAACAAAACCCCGCATGAAATACTTTGAAAAGGCAGCTTTGAACTTCTCAGATGTAAAATGTTTTATTTGGGAGCAACACAACTTCTATTTCACAGCTGGTTTGCTGCTGGCAAGGAGTCTAAAGACACAGTGACAAACTGCTGGGCTGACTGCCTTCCAAATTAAGCTGTGGTCACATCTCTGCTATGGAAGTAAATGATGTCGTTCAAGACCATGGCATATCAACACTGTAGTAGGGAACACCACCACGTTCCACACTGTGTGCCCGTAAGACGATCCAGCCTGTATCCCAATCCATAGCTGCTATTTTCAAATGCACTCTTTGGCTAATGTTTATTTAAATAGGTGCAGAAAAGTTCACATATCTGGGGGTTTTTAAAGAGCTAAATGATGCCACTTAGCTAAAAAGTGACCTGCAGTCTCTCTCCTGCTGCTAATGCAGCAGATAATCAATCATTCCTTTCAGAGCTCTCCACAGCAACGAGAGGTCAGTAATCCATATCCATCTTTCATGCAAGTCTGCCAAAATGAGTCTGCGGTTCCTAAGGCAGCAGTGGATTTGGGCTGTCATTTCCTTGAGGGACAAAAACTGAGACAATAAGTTCCTGTGGCACAGGGGGCAGAGAAGGGGTCACAGATTCCTGCGATAGCTGGGTAGGTCACATGCCTTCCAGCAATATTAAGTTTCAAAATCTATTTTCCACAAAAGTAATTTTGTCTTCTTTTACTCAAATCAACGGCCTCTGACAGTACCCTGCAAATGCTGACCACACGTGGCTGCCGTATGTACCTGGCAAAGTGAAAACTTCATTTGCTTTTCATTCTTGATTGAACATTCATAACTTTTTTTTAAGATTCAGACAAAACCAAATCATAGCAAAGCATCAATCACAGCTAAAGTATTCCATCTCCACATGATGAAAAATGTCTAGAATGAAAGATCATGTTCTTCCATGATGGTGTTACATCCTCATTTCTACCATTGACACAAGCCTGTAAACTTCCAGACATTCCCATCAATTTGACTCAAAGATTTATTTCTCACTGTTTCCATCTACAAGCTGCAATCATAAATATATGCAGATTTGGTGAAAAAGAATGAAGTTACTGAATCAAGATATTCAGTAATAGTATCTGAAAGCAAAGTGCCTTTCACAGGGTTTAGGATTTTGTCATGCCAGTGTCTTTCTGCTGGCAAACTGAAGTGATCTGAAACCCTGAACAGCACCTCTGAACCAGACTCCCTAAGTCATTGCACTCACATTGTTCATCAGCTGGGATGGGAACTCTGCTGTTCCATCTGTGCCTCAGATTTCTGACTGAACTTGGATCTCTTTTAAGCTTGCTCTTGCATACGGACCAGTCTTTTGATCCCAAAAAGCAAGCTGCATGCAAAGAGAATATAATTAAATAGTAAAAGCAAGGACATGGATTTTATCACTGTTTCCTATGTCAGTTCAAATAAGTCAATTTGCACAAAATTAGGATTCTACAACATTCTTTTCACTTAAATAAATGAAAGTCAAAACCCTTAACTAGTTCCTTTTGATCACTGAGCTTTCATTCTTTTAGTCTGAGGTGGTCAAGGCATTATCTGATTTTAGTAGGACATACAGACTCTTGCTCTGGGAGTGCCTCCTGTGCTACAGGAGCCTCAGGAAGAACAGAAATGCTGACTTAGACTGTGGGAAGCGGGAAGGGAAACAAAAAAAAAATTGCTTTACGTATTTCTTAGTTTTCTCATGAAAAGCACACAGTGTCCAGGTAAAATCTACAGCAATATGAACTTGTCTCTAGTCTTGTCAACAACTCTGTTGTTCATGCTTTCATACCATTTTCTCCTCCTGTGTGTTTAGTTCTCTATTACTTACAAGCAGAGAAAGATTTTAATGCAGTGCAAGAAATTTAGCCGAGAAAATGAATTCTCAGCTATCCTTGGACGGCCTTGCTTATATAATATAGAAGCATACAGAAATATAACAACATGGACACAAGCTCCAGTATCGATTTATGCACCTTATTCATACCTTGGCTTCCAGCCAAATGCAACTGAATGCATGAATAGAAATATTTCCCAGCATTGGAAACGCTCCCAAGCTTAAGAACAGGTATAAATATTAATGCTAGCAGAGACAAAATCCTCCCTGACTTCCCTGACCCATTTCTAACTTCATTCTGAGGGTCACTCAATGAAACTCATTGATAGACATGATTTTTAGTTGCTATTTGAGAACCATAGCAGGGCTGTGGGCATGAAGAGCTGTGGGACGCAGAACCAGGTGAGCTGGGAAAGACCTCTGACCATCGAGTCCAGTCTGTGACCAAACACCGCCTTGTCAACCAGACCATGGCACTGAGGGACACGTCCAGTCCCTCCTTGAACACCTCCAGGGATGGTGACTCCACCGCCAACCTGGGCAGCCCACTCCCATGTCTAATCTCCCTTTCTGTGAAGTTCTTCCTAATGTCCGATCTAAACCTCCCTTGGCACAGCTTAAGACGCTGCCTTCTCCTCCTGTGGGCACGGAGCACTGTGGGTCACTGAGGGCTGTGGGCACTGGGGGCTGTGGGCACTGGGGGCTGTGGGTCACTGAGGGCTGTGGGTCACTAAGCTCTGTGGGTCACTGAG
>VZTI01001766.1:2119753-2161491 GCA_013397865.1 Struthidea cinerea
AGCGCCGGGACAGCCCTCCGGGAGCGGCCGGACAGGCGCTGCCCCGGTGCCGCGGGCGGGGCGGTCCCGGCCGGGCGCTGCTCCGGGTGGTGCCGGTGGGGTCCGGTCCCGCGGTCCGGGGGCTCTCGGTGCCTCCGGGCCGAGCCCACCCCACACTCATCCCTGTGCCCCGAGCGGCGGTGCTGCCTCGCCCCGGGGTTTGGCTCTCCTGGTTTTTTCCGTTCCGGGGTGCGCCGTCTGCGGGGTCCTAAAACGTCCCTTAGGATGGTCGCTGCGGGCGGCCCCGCAGCCCCCCAGGGCCGGGGAGAGCCGCTGCTTTGTTCGGGTGCGCTTCGTGCCCGGCCTTCTCACGTGTCACGCTAGACCGTGAATGTTCGTAGTGTTTTCAGGAGAAAGACAGAGAAACAAACTGTAAAGCGATTTATTTTCAAGGTAGTTCTCTCTATCTGAACATACCCCGTTTGCACAGCCACTTTTTTTTCCTGCTTCAGCTCTTCCTCCCTCCCTTGAACGTGTTTACTCTTCCTGTGCAAGCTGCAATCTGCGTTAATCACTCTCTGGGGCTGTGCTGGTACTAATAAGCTACTCATAACTACTTAAATTATAACTTGCATAATCAGTATTTTGAGCAAATATCGGTTGGAAGAATATGCCTACCCTATCAGTGCTGTGGTTGTTGGAAAGAATCACTGATTGTCTTTTAAATAGTTAACACCGCTGATATGCTGCCCTTCAAAATGTTACATTGATAACTGAACAGGCTGATGCCAAGTGTCAGAATGCAGCATTGATCCACAGCTGGTAACTTTTTTTGAATGGCAGTGTGTCACATAATTTAAAGGGGTAATGAGTTAAGTGCTCTGAAAAGAAAAGGGGGTATCGCTGTACAAACAAAAAGCACAGAACTGCCCTACCTTTTTGAAAATTACAGGCCTCACTGGCCTGGTCTGTCTTTTTTTGAGAGAACAGTTGACCAAAAAACATCATCTAAACAAATTCTTATGTGTTTAAAAACCTCTTTGTTAAACAGTTAATGTGTAGCTACAGTATTAGTGTTTTATTTGGGCTACAGCAATGGGAAGAGGGAATGTCTGAGTACTTGAGTGCATCTGAACACTGCTGCGTGTTTCCCTGGTGAAAGATAATCCCCAGAAGAGGAAACACAGTCCCTTAGTTAAGATTGCATGTGAAAGTAAAGAGATCTGACCTCATGTTCTTGTCAATTCTGTAGTCTGTCCTCAAAGTCTTCCCCACACAGGTGTGTCGTGGTGGTCTGTGGAAAACATTCACATTTACATGAAAGGCAGCTCACAGTCTAAAGCAAATGTTTTCTGCACATCAGCAGAAAAAGGAGAGCTTGTGATCTGTGTTGAATTAGTTCAGATTTGCAAAGTGCAACTGGCTTTACAAACTTACTGCAAATACCTGCTTTTGTAATGATTTCTAAAACTCTGATTTTCCTAATAGCAAGTTGTATGTAGGCATGAATGACTGTAATTCTTAAAAAAAAAGGCAGCAAAACTAATAGCAGGGGAACTTACAGCTTTGGTACTACTTGGCTGCTTTCTTTGTGAGACTGACAGCCTGCAATATGAGCTGTAATCAAGATCTTCAAGGCTGTGTAAGGTGCCTTTTCTGCCCAGATTCTTGCTTTATTTTGAAGTTGAGTGGTGTTGTGTTCATAGCAAATTCTCACTGATTTGTGTCAGTAGTTCTTATAGTTTGTTGATCTTGGAAATTAATTAATAATTACATCTTGCTTCCATTTAGCATGAATTGTATTGAATAAAGACGATCAGATGAAGGAGTGGCTTTGAGAGAAAACTAAGAACAGCTCTTTTGGAAGACCCTCATTGAAATTAATTGAAGGAGTATATATTGAGCAAGAAGGGCTGCCAGACAGTTTGACAGACTTCTGGGATGTGTTCTGACAAATTTGGGAGTGGATAAGGAAGAGGCTTGGTTCTGCTGCTTGCTTGGGTTCGGCTTAAGGAACAGAAGAAGTCCTGTGTGTTGTGTACGTGTATGGGGCAGTGGGGTATAAAACAGATGGGAAGGGGATAGAAGAAGAGGGGACAGACACGGCTCTTCTACACTTGCATTTTCTCATGGCAGAAAGGAATGCACAGAGGGTTTGGTTATAGAGATGCACTGCTGCAGGTCGGAAGGAGTGGGAGTGCCCCAGTACTGCTCAGATCTTTCCCACACTGAAGCACTTGATTTTCTTTATTGGTGCCATGGAAATGTTGGTAAATTTAATTTAGAGCATTGGAGCACTATAAAATCCATCATGATGGGGTTTTGGCAGTTTGTAAGAACTTGCAAATTGCAGAAACAATGTTATTGTTCCATTAGGCACATGGGTCTGTATGTGCATGTAACAGGAAAACTGCTCTGAGTAAAAAGAGACTATAAAAATAGAAGCATGGGATGTTAGAAAAACAGTCCTTTCATCCTCATACTTAAAAATACAGGAGGAGCTGAATATTGGTAGCCAGAATTCTTGGAAGACTGAAAGAACAATCTGTAAACACTCGAGGGACTTGGTAGTCACAGGAAGATAAGGGGGAACCCCCCTAACAGCTTCATCAGAATTCCCTGGCTGGGCTCCCTCTCTTTGGCTGCTTTTCCCGAGGGGTCTGCATCTTATCTTGCTGGCTTCCTTTCCCCTATTTGCCTCTGACTAATAGGCTTTGTCTTCTGGTTACTGGAAGTCTAATAAGTTCTTTTGTCTCTTACCCCTTCCTCCTTTTTAAAAATACTAGATTAATGGCTGTAATGTTTTGCAGACTATCTTCATTGGTGACACGGATTAATTGTGCACTTGACTCTTAAGTTACCCAGCAGTAATAACATAGTAACTTGACTTGAAACAATGGTAATTTCATGGCAAATGTTCAAGGCAAATGTTGCCTTCTGGTAAAGTGCCAACTGCAATTTACCCCCTGTAAACATGTGACACAAGTAAACTGTCTGTGCAGATTTTCTCAGTGTCTTTTGTACTGTAAGTCGTCTCGAGTGTGTCTTTTGAAACAGTCAGTGATCTCTCTTTTCTCCTCCCCTCCTTTCTTTTGCCTCTCGCTTGAGTCAGGTAATTGCAGATCAGGGTTGAAACCTTCCCAGGGAGTGATCAGGAAAGCCAAGACTTGCAGACATGCTCCCATTGCTCACTGGCACCTTGGCTTCCCCCTTCCCTGAGGAGGGTCTGTGGACCCACTCGGCTCTTGGCTACGGGCTGGGGGTGAGCAAATTGGAGAGCCCCAAGGAGGTGGGGGTTGGTAAAGCTAAGGGGAGCTCTGATTTCCCCTGCACGAGTGCCACTGTTCTTTGTGGTGAGTTGAGGAGGTTCCCCTTGTCACGTGTGGCTTTGGTGTGATAGTGTGATGATGTTTTTACGTTCTGATCTCAGTGCTGACCATAACAGAGCAAGTAGGGAGTCAAAGCCTCTTGCCTAAAAGATAATCTGAGAACTGACCCATTTAGGTCTCCATTTTGTCCATGTATCTTGGGGGGCAGCTCTCTGGTCCGATGATCTGCATCTTAAAGGAAGCAGAAAATCTGGATTTTAGTTAAAGATTATTTAATTGCAGTGTTTTGCTGCTAAAAGAATGCCAGTTAGGGGACTACTTAGATGTAAGTATTAAATAACTCTTTCACAGAAGTAGGAATACTGTAAAGAAACCAACAAAAGCATAGGTGGTGAGACAGGATTCCAGTAAAGAGAATAAGCTAGTATAATCTTCTGGTGTCTCAGAAAGAATGGTTATAAATGCTGTTCTGTCTACAGCATCTGTTTTGTGAAAGACAAAACTTACTTTGCAAAATGTGAGAATGCTGTTCCTGACCTCCTGTCACAGTTTGTTATTCCCACAAAGTCAGACTGCCAGAGACAGTATGACAGTCATAGTTGTTTGTTGTCTCACTTTTCCTATTTAGTGAACATAAGTGGGTTTTTTTTGAACCAAAAGAATTATGTGCTCCTGAAATATACCAGTCTTATTTTTGCATCCATGTAGTAGCAGAAAGTGACAGTTTTTAGTTCTTACTTTGAGGGGGGTTTTTTGTGTATAATGCTTTTCCTCCTGCAACTTTGAAACTTGTAATGCAGTCAGTCTTATCCTTTTGTTTTAAAATGGAAAGGGAGGGAGAAAATCATCTTAGTGCCTATGATTATGGGACGCATGTGTAGCTCAGTAACAGACTCACAAACACAAATGTCCTAGCTCTTGGTTTTGGTCATATGCTGACTGTTCAATATTTTCATTGCCAATGAGTCTGTACAGAAAGCCTCAAGTATTCTGGATCAGCATATAAATGATGGCCTGGAGTGCCAAAGGTCTGATGTATTCCAGCTTCCAGCAGTTACCTGTGCTTGGAGTTAGTGATTATGTCTCCTGAAGCACAGGATAGATACCTACACCCCTGGCCTCTTGTGAGGCACAGAATGTCAAGAGAAATCAAAAATATGTGAAAACTTACAAAAAAAACCCCATGTGTGTTGGTTGAATGCCACCAGATTTCTAAAGGAGAGCCGAGAGTCTGATATAACTGATGACCAAGTTCAAGTACTGACAAGGAGCTCCTTTGAAGCTGCTGACACAGTTAGCATCAAAATACTGCAGCATCCTTTGTACAGTGGGAAATGGTGGTGCTGTTCACTGCAATAGGGAAGTTGGGACTCAAATCAGGAGAGAGAATTAGGGCTTCAGCAGGTGGCTGTGTGTATTTTCTGCTTTAGAAACTGCAGTCAGTTTAAAAATCCAAGCATATGCTCTTAAAGCACTTTCATATGTCAGTGCTTTCACTTAGGACAATTTGTTGTACATAACTTAGATATGATTCCAGTATTTATGTGGTCAGCTGGTACTGAAGTTCCTACACAACTGCATGCAATGAGTGATCCTTTTGGCCGACAGCCTGTAAACTATGTTACACTCCCTGAGATGGCCAGCGGGCCTTCTGTAAACTCCTTATGAGCATCTGCTGCCAGCAGGGATCTTATGAGGTGGTCTGGCTCTTGTTTTCAGACGTGTCCCTTCAGTGTTAGGGGCTGTGTGGATCACTGCTCTCACAACTGCTTTCTTCTGGAGAAGGGACATTGTTAGCCAGAGCTGCTGGAAGGGCTTCCTTTTTTTGTGTGACTGCTGTCTTTTCCTCATTGTTGAGAGCAGTAAGAAATACGAAGTTATTAACTTACTACAATTAGTTTAAAGCATATCTTATTATCACAGGAGTCACTTGATATCTACCTGAATTATATTCAGCTGAATGTAATTGGTGAAGGCACCTCAGACACTTCAAGGTGAAGTCTGATAGCTGAACTCAGTGTAAAAGAAAATCTGTGCACACTTAGCTCAGTCTAAAAGTAAATGTTTTTCTTTCCATTGCCGAGTAGATTGTAGACCTAGGTGGTTTTTCAAAATTATTCTGGTTTGACTGCAGAGAGTTGCAATTTTCTGTAGGTTAATTTGCAGAATTGATTGAGCCATTGAGGGTAAGGTAAATATTTGTAGCACAACTACTTTCAGATGCTTTCAGTGGGATGCATCTCTGTCAAATACGCAGGGACCATGGTTTCTTTTGGTCCCATAATCTGCAGTTTTGCTGTGGAGATGTGAACTGGTTGTGTCAGCACAGAGTAGCTCTTCCCTGGCATGAGCTGCTTTAATTATTCATAATACATACCGAGGTGTTAAAAGGTCTGTCATGCTGTGCAAAACTTACAGTGTACCCTGGAAAAATACCGAAGGATTATTCTTTTACAACCCTTTGCACATGAAAGGGAAAAAACCACACAAACTCTCATTAGAAGATTATTTGCTTTTTTGTACATGCTGGACCTTGTATGGCCTTTGACAAGGATCTTGAGGGAGAAGGGCAATATTGGTAGTTTTTAAATGGATGGAGATTAATTCCTCAGTGACTGAACCTTTGTTTTTGAAGGTGGTTGAGTTATGTGCAGTGAAATAAATGAGAATAAATGAGCGTGTACGATGTAGGGAATTGGATGGAATCTGATTTGGGTTGTGG
Organism: Struthidea cinerea; assembly: GCA_013397865.1. Lineage (NCBI taxonomy): Eukaryota > Metazoa > Chordata > Aves > Passeriformes > Corcoracidae > Struthidea > Struthidea cinerea. The sequence goes on from VZTI01001766.1 coordinate 2,125,784, forward strand.
TTTCAGCTTTACTGAAAACTGATGGCATGATCTTGAACAGCCCTGTTGTTTGGCTGTCTTGATTTCCCCTGTGCCCATTGTCTTGCTCATAGCTTAAATAGACTTCTCAAAACAAGTACTGCTGCTGCATGAATTAGTTCATTAATTTATTTACATTGGAAAAGCACCTGAAGGCACCCTTCTAAAATTATATTCTGTTTAGCTAACTGGACTTGGGTTTGTTCTTTGAAAATACAATAATCCTAACAAATCATTCCACCCAACTAATAAAGTAAGATGAAGCACATAATAGGAAACAATTGAAAACTTTTTAATGGGGCCAAATGGAAAAACAATGAGAAGTAATCAGTAAGGTATTGTGTGGTTAGAGAATGTAAAGGGAAGGGAGGGATTCAAGGATGATGCATGTGTGTCTGCTGAAAAAGCTGCTTAAGGAATGTGTCTTCCATAAGAAAAAGTAGTAAGGTGCTTTAGTCTTTCTCTGCCTATCATTTTTCACATTATTATTAGTTTTTCCTTAAGCTAGCCTTGCACAATTAGCTGTACACAGTGAACTACAGATCTAAAACACCTGTTCCACTTTTTCTTAAGACTACTTGTTGGACTTTGAACATGAAATGTGGTGTCGTGCTCTGTGAATGCACACAGTCAGGTGCTCTTCAAGAGTGCAGAAAGTGGGTTTCTTCTGCCTGGTCTTGAATGGAAGAATCTCCCTTGATGAGCAAGCTCTGGACTTGGAGTGACAGTACACAAGGTTAAAGCTGAGTTGTTTGTTAAGAGACTTTTGCCTGCATCCTGGTGACTGGGGGCGTTGCTGTAGGAAGAGATTTGGTGATAGCTCTGATTCTTGGCCCTGAGACCTGGCCCAGCATTATGGACTGTAGATGTGGTGAAGTTATTTCTGATTTTTTGGGGGGTGTTTTTGTACCTGGCCTTCCCTTCCAAAGTAGTAAAGCCTTTCCAGTATGGCCTTTCTCAGAGAAGTCCAATTCTCATTTGAGAAAGTATTCTGGCTTCCAACATACCTGTTGCCTGGCTTGGTTTTCCCACAGACTGCCACGTAACCTTCTGCCAAGTGGCAGCCAGAACTCAGCATGGTGCCTTTTCAGGTGTCTACTTAACTAGCTTCTACTCTATGCAGGCATGTTCTTAGAATCAAGTTTTACCTAGTTTGATCACGTTTCTAAAGCTGTTTTGTTTCCAAAGCTCAAACTGAGGTTAATCAGAAATGGTTTGTTATCCTGGTTTGGAGCAGATTGGTAAAGTTCTCATGTATCTGTCCCCAAAACCATAACCTGTCTGTAATTCATTGAAAAGTACTTCATCTGCAGGAAGCCTCACAAACTAATAATTAATTTTAACTAATTGCAGCAGGACTTTCCTGCTTTTAGACTTCCTCTTGAGTAACTTTGCATATATGTATTTGTGCAGCAGGGGTGCGGAGCAGATCAGTGTGACAGACTGGTGCTAGCACAGTGCTTGGTTGAGGATGTGGTGAGGTGTGTTCTGGGCTCCTGAGAGCCCATGATCTGCCATTGTGCTGCACTCAGAATGCTTCTGCTGAGAGAGTTTCATTGCAGGTCAAGGCTTGAAATAAGCAGTTTCCATAATGTGCTGGCTTTGACTTAAGTTTGTTTTATGCTGTAGCACTTGTGCACCAAGTGCTTTGGTATTGTAGTGTAGAACTGAACTGCACAGTGGAAGTTTCCACGTGTAGCGCTGATCCTTTCAATTTCTGCCTGCTGAAGAGGGAAAAAACACCACTGATTCTTCACTGATTCCCCACAGGGGAGAAAAGAAAAGTTGCCTTTGGCGAGAAAGCTGCCTGCTCTTACCTCTGGGAAAGCTGCCGGGGGTGTGGAGGGCCTGCACTGATCCTCATACCCAGCACTCAGGAGAGCGAAGGGGGCTTAGACACAGGTGCGAAAAGAGGCAGGTGAGCAAAACAAAGGCCTCCATAATCCCGAGGGTCTGCACTGTTTACTTACTTATTTCCCTGTGGGTTGCTGAAGGGTTGCTAACAAACAGTGCAGGCTGTTGTCTGCTCCACAGCAGCACCGGGGGAGGGATGTTGGTGACCACAGCATACGGCTACACCTTGTGGCTCTGGCCCAAGGACTGAACCGAAACCTGTGCCACCAACGTGCTGATGCTTCTCTCCACCCCCGCTGCAGTCACTGTACATGATTTAGGATGAAGTCAGTCAGCCACAGTGCATTGCTGTGCTATGACAGCCTTTAAATACAGCCTTGAAGAGCTTGATCTTTTAACTGCTAACTCATACTAACTTTTTATTCCATATCCTCTGATTGTGTTTTCAAAGTTTACATGTGCTGCTACATAAAAAAAATTAAAAAGGTTAAATGGACAACTTGGAAGACTAGAAATATGAGGAAAGGGGAAAAATTGTAGCTGGTGGTTCTAACGGATGTTAAAATTTCTGGCTCCAGTCAGAACTATGTGTATAGGTCAGCCAATGTGGAAATTACTTCAAACAACCTGAAAAAGTGTGGCTTTTGCTGGGTAGGGCTGATCTCCATCAGATTCAGCTTCTTTTGAACTTTAAATAAGTATTTGCTTCCAGTACGTGCAGTAAGTCAACTGGAAATACAGATTTGGTGGATCATAGGATCATAGATCTCTTCCAAAGAAATACAAATATGTTTGAAAAGTAGTTTATTGCAAAAAGTTGCCATGACAATGATTTTCAAAATGTGAACTGTAAGATGCTGCTTCTCAGTTTAAACAGGTTCCTGGGGAATGAGGCTGCACAGCGCCCTGTGTCCCTCCCTCTTCTTCTTTCCTCCCTGCTGATTTATAAAAGGAATTATTTAGATGCAGGAGGTGAAAAGAAATTAACATAGACGTGCCAGATGTTACATTTTCTTAAATTCTTGAAATTCATGGGATGCTATAGTCAAATAGGAAGAAATTCAAGCTAGTACTTCCACTGCAAGAGAGGCAGACACTCCTCTGCTCCCCTGCACATTAAGCTGGCTGGTGGCTGTGCACCCACAAGAGTGTCTGCTAAAAGAGCTGTGAAGCCATGGAGGAGGAAGAAAGGGTGGTTGGTTGTGTGGAAGATGAGGTTTGGGAGCTGAGTATATAAACCCAGTGTGGAGTAGACTTTTTGGTCTCCATCTCAACAGTAAATGCCTAAAAATGGTTCAGTGGAGATGGGTTTTTGCTCTCTGTGTGTATATGAGTGAAAGTACCACTCCAGAGTTTCCAGGCATTTTGAAATGTTTGGGGCTTTTAAAGCTCCATCAACAGCTTTGGTCTGAAGCAGGTTTTATGTGTCAGTCAGATTTTCCTAATCCACGTGTAGGATTCAAATTTGGGGAAAACTCATGTGGACATTGGCGTGTGTGACAAGACCTTGTTGTCTTTCTACATTCACCCCCTTCTTTCTGCTGAAGAAAGCTCTGAACAAGCTAATGTTCCTACTTGTTTCCTAAGAACTAAATCTCATGTAAAAGGTAAGTATGCAGCAAGGCAGCTTTGGATCACCTGTCTGCTCCCTAGATGTACTAAGAGCTGTAAAAATGAGATGTTTTAGTGTTTCTGTTAGTATGGTAGAGCAGGGGAGCTTTGCCAGAGACTTCTTGTTTGTTGTGTTTTTCTTCTAGATCAGATGCAGAGGTGTTGACTAGGGGCTGCAGTTGCAGCTTTGCTACACAAACCAGACATACCTTTGTCTGTCATCTTCTCTTCAGAGGTTCCTGGTTACACAGCAGAGCTACGAATTTAAGAGAAGCGAAGTTGAGCCAGCTCGACTGAACATGGGAAAACAAACATGGAAAAGAATGTGCTAGAGAGTGAAAAAAGAGAATTACTCTCCAGACCCAAATTATGCTTTGCTAGGTAGCAGCTGTCTGGCGTTTGCAGATTAAACAGCGCTCAGCTAACATGCAGTGACAGTGATAGCATGTCCTCTGCTTTGCTTTGAGTGCATGAAATGAGGAATTAACTCTCCCATGATGAAAGCCATAAAAGTATCCGGAAGTGTCTATTTGCTTCTAACAAACATTTGAATTTGTCTGTTGTTTTCAGTACCTGTTGTATGGTTTATATGACAATGCAGAGTTAATGGTGTTAATACTACTTTATAAGTCAAAAAAGTGAAGTAGTATTTTATAAAATGACTCTTTGAATAAATGGAGTTTGGCTCTGGAGGGTTTTATTAAATACACAGTTGGTTCTCAGTGATTTGGTGCATTTCATGGTTTTAATAGCCTCTCCTAAATGTAAAGATTTGTGTGGTCTTTTGTCTTCCAGCATTCTATGTGGAACCCAGGGAGCCTAAAGGAAGCTGTGCAGCTAGTGGAATGATTCCCTGTGTAGCTGAAACTGTGTGAGTATTAGATGTTTGCTTACAAGATCACTTGTCCAGCACAATTGTTAAGAGCAGCGATTGCTTCTGCTCCAGCAGTGGCAATGATCCTCTCCTGCCTCCCCAATGGGAAGCTCCGTGTATCTGTTCAGAGGTGGAAACAGACAAAGCATCTATGATACTGTTCCCGACTGTTTTTAAAGTCAAAAAGTCATGTATCCCTGTCCATTAAAAGGTAGATAATGCATAGTGGAATTCTGTAAAATTCTTACAGACTATGCTCAAGTGTTTGTGAAAAGCTGAGGCTGGGTTGAGGCTTAGTTAAGCTCTAGCAATGTTGTCTTTGCCTTAGCTAGTGAAATGCTACTTGGAAAGGGATTTAGTGGTTGGCTGAGCTGTCTCCCCTTTTGTTATGAGATTTCTTAAATTTGTCTTTGAGGTCTTCTTGAATGTATGGAAAGTTTTTTCCTCTATTCTCTTGATACTTTCTGTGTTTTGAAACTCATTATAAATACCTTCTGATGCAACACTTTATTAAACAGCATAATGCTTGTTTTGCTTGTTATTCTCTGGACATATGCAATAATTTCTATTGCTACAATAACATCAGTCATTAAAGAAAAATACAGGGTTACTTAAATATCTCCTTTGCATCTTCTCTCCTCCTGCCAGCTCCCCCCCACTTCATTGCTGCTGTTTTCAATTGTGCCACGGTGTGCTTGTATGATTGAGAATTATTACTGAGTCACTTTGTTTTGCTCCCTTCAAATTTGGGTTATGTGTGATCTGGTCACTTGAAAATGGAGGAAAAATGCTGCAAATTCCTTGCAGCACTTAGAAAAAAATCCCACACAAAACCTTCACCAAATCAAAAAGCCCCACCAAGCATTAGCTAAGGCCTTTGTAATCTTCTCTAGGTTTTCATTTAATGTGTGGGGCCATATGGCTCTGCACATCCTTTGTTCTTAGAGGGTGACTTTCCTTTAGCTGGCTATATTCACCAGCACTCATCTTCCTGTGTTCCCAGCTGCTGACTCCTTTCTAGAAAGGTGCAGAGAACGTCATTGTGGATTTCTGCTTTGCAGTTCCTGTGATGTGGAAGACGGCCTCATGGGCATCTTGGTGATTCATATGTACTGGAGATCATTGCTCAATACTTTTCTGAGTAATAGACTTCTTTGGGAGCACTGCATCCTGAAGTGCTGAGCACATTCCAACCTTAGCCCTGAATTTTGATCCTTTTTAGTAGAACGGCAAAAGTAGTGGTCACTGCTGCCTTTTATGTCTTGCTTTTATGTTGTACAAGCCTTTTAGTAATTTTGCTCTTAGGCACTGATCCTTTTGGGAATTGGTGCTTTGCCACCAGTCCAGTGTAACCGTGGGGTACATGAGAACTTCACACTCATAGTTCCTGATCCAGCTGGGAGAGATCTCTCTGCAAGTCCTGGCGCTCCCGCAGCCGGGACGCTCACTTTGCTCTGCAGCCGAACGCATGGCTCCGTTCACCTTCCTGAGGGTGCTCTCTCCCACTCCTGAACGCTGGCTTCACTGCAGCTCCTGATGCTGCAATTAGATCCTCTCTCCAGCCTTCCTTAACAAAAGGGCCGGCTTCTCCCACTTGTTTCTATCTCCTTCCGAGGCTCTTGTTCCTTTCATGCCTTGAAACCTGAGTCATGTAGGAAGCGGAGGTGACTAGTTAGTGAAGTGGATCCAGCTCAGCGAAGGCAATTTACAAAAGGGTAACTGATGGAGTGCTAGAAGACTTTTCTCTTACAAAACCAGATACACGCACAAGCTGCCAGCGGATGCAGTCTGGATTTTTTTTTCCAAGCTGGTTTTGCTATTTTTGGGGTAGAATGCTTCTAAGTATCTGGCACATGGCATCAAGTTTCATGTAGAAGAAAAGTGAGGAATTTCAGCAACTGTACATCAGTATCTTCTAGTGTTTGTTCATAAGGAGTAGGATTGTGCTCTGAAAACCTCCTTAGCAGGGGGAGGAAGAAGGGAGAACTCTGTTACTGCAGGGAAGAGCAGTGCTAGCAGTGCCCAGGCAGTGGCTGTTCAGGAGCAGCACTCAGCTCTTTGTAAGGCAAGTAGGAGTACAGGAAATGTGCTTGTTAGAGGGGCACGATGTGAGGGAGCTGGTTGACTTGCACTCTTGGGGCTAATGCTACCGGGCTTGCTTGTTTTTGGAAACTGCTCGTGGGACACTTCTTCCCTCTATGTATTGTAATGCTATTTTTGTGACAGCAAATGTCTTTAAAACCTCTCAGTTTCATCACATTGGTGATGTCACTTTGTAAACCTGAACATGAGATTGTTATCATCATTAATACAAGCTGTTGCTTAGGAAGCATGACAGCATGAGTCACTTGTATTAGGAGAATGATGGACACAGTCTTGCAAACTGCCTTTTTTTAAAAAAAGAACAAATTTAAATTGGGATTCCTCAAGTGAATTGGATTAATCTGTCAATTATGATGTGTGTGATTTGACTACTTTAGAGGAAAGTACTGTTCAGTAATAGGCAGCTGTTCCTTAACCTTCCCACAGGGAAAAGCTGTTCCAAATCACCAATAGTTAATAACTGCTGTTACATCTTTGAGCAGAAAGTTTTCTACCTAAACTCTAATACTAGTCTGTACTCAGGATTTTTTTATTCTGTTCTTTTACCTGCATGCTTTTTGTAAAGAAAAATCTGTCCAGTGTGGTGCTAGCTGCCTCTGAGAAACTGATGGAAGAACAAGAATTAGTGTAGATTTAGCATTTGAGTTCTGATGAATTTAAAGATGGGGAAGGGGGGGAAAAGCTGGTATGTGGGAGTTAATCACTAAGCAGTTTTTACACTGCCTACTAATATCCTGTTTGTTTTGGTGTAATGACATAATGACTGGTGTAGACTGGAGAAGACGATGTTACTCAGGCACCTGGCAGCACAGAAATCAGTGTCAGGCTGTGCTTTGCAATTCATAGAGCTGTGAAGTACTAAAGACCAGTGGAATTGTCTTATGGATTGTTGATATTGACATGCATATTTTTATGAATCCTTTAAAATAATTATTAATTTCTTGAACACATTAAATCAAACTTCACTTGCCTGTAAAAATGATGCTGCAAAGTTAATCTTTAAAGCATTGTGATGAAAGAATATATAATATGTTTGTTCCTTTGGCTGCTTAAAAATAGGTATTTGTTAGTTTTGTGTGTGGGTTATGTGCTTAAGAAAAGGGACTGGGGAGGGAAAGGGAAGCCAGGTAGTCAAATCCAGCATCTTGGCTGTTGTAGTTCCACTGGCAAAATTTTTTGCTCATGAAGCTGCACAGGTGCTGTTTTGTCAAAACAGGTATAATGGCTGAGAGAAGATTTATTTTTGTAAACCTAATATCTGGGAATTCATCTGTACTTGCTGCTGCTGTTGGTTTACAGCTTAAAAGAGGGGTTCAGTCTCAGTAAAGCTTTGCCCAAGAAAGAATACAGTAAAACTGACATGACAGCTATTGTATTTCTTAATTTTTAAATTTTTGTCTCCTTTCTTGTTCGAATTCTAAACTGGAAGCTGTACACAAAGTCAAGGCAAACCCAATTTTTATGTTTGAAGCTTTTGCCTAACTGACGGCAGAGGTGAAATGCAAATAAGTGGGTAAAGGAGGAATATGATAAGCAATTGCTTTCTTGGAGCTGACGTTTCTGAGAAATGGACTGTCCATGGTGTGGCTGCTCGCTGATAGGGCAGTGTCAGAGTGTTAGCTTGGTTTTAACAGGGAAAATTGGAGAACCCTTTTCTGTGGGTAAAATATCTTTCCCAAATATGCAGGGCTTTGTGATTTATAAAAAGAGAGTATGATGAAATCATTTTGGCATTTTAATTTTTATTTAAAAAAAACCCCTCTGAACTGGAATTACTGCTTCTTATCTGCATGTGTGTCTGTCTGAAGAAGTTTCATTAAGAAGGCCCCCTCCCCTGTCTGTCTCCTTACCTGAAGGGAGGAGCCCACTTGAAACAATGAACAAGTCCTGAACACCCTCTTGCATAAGAAGTGTTGCCTCCTTTCTGCAAACACATTCTGTGTATGTTTTAAGTACAAAAACCTAGATTCCAAACTCTGTTTAGAAACAAGCACACAACTTCCAAAAAACAGCCAACAGCCAGCCCCCTCCTCCCCCCCTCCTTGAGAAGCCCCTTTTGCTGATTTGCTGAAGGTACAGTCTAGATCCAGTGCTTAGGTCTCTGCCAGGTTGTCCCATCACTGTCCCCATCCTTCCTTCCCTGCTTTGTTTCAGTGTTTTATATTCTATATATAAAATATGGGTGTACTTTTAAAAACCATTTCCTTTAAAATATTTCTGGGTTAGACGAGTCTGTCGTGATGAAGCCTGTACATGAATCAACCTCTTTGTAACCTATGCTGCAGTAAGAATTTTAGGAATTTCCTTTATTAGGACCCGTTAGTATAGTGCAGCCACTGAGTGAGCTGCATTGCTTTCTAGGTAAAACAGCCTGAAATTGCTTGAAATTTATGGCATATACCAGCCTTGTGTACACTGCTCCTTTGCAGTACACAAAGCTTAAATATCCTGAAGTCGGTCGCTTAATGGCAAATGTTATCCCACATTTAATACTTCAGATATTCTTTATAGAGAGACAGCAGTTTGACTCTGAAACTGTTTTTCAGGTTAGCTGAGTGCTGCTAATGGCATGGTGAGATGTGTTGAAGAGCAGCTGCGAGGGTGTCCAAGGGCAGGGGGATCGCGCTAGGAGCTGGGCTTGCAACATCATGGGCCAGTGTGTCACCAAGTGCAAGAATCCTTCTTCGACCCTGGGCAGCAAAAATGGGGAAAGAGAATCTGGCAGCAAGTCCCACAGCAAGAGAAGTGCAGTCCACAAAGACGACCATGGCTCAGCTTGCGGGAAGGCTTCAGGAGACATTCTTGTGAATGGGACAAAGAAAACAGACGCTGCTGTAGAGTCCAGTCAGCCTCCGACGTTTTCTGGAGATACAAAGAAAGACTCTGTTTGCAGTGCAGAGGAATCTTCTCTTCAAAGGATTGGGGAGTTATTCAGGAGGTATAAGGACGAGCGGGAAGATGCCATACTGGAAGAAGGAATGGAACGATTTTGCAATGACCTCTGTGTTGATCCCACTGAATTTAAAGTACTAGTTTTGGCTTGGAAATTCCAGGCTGCTACCATGTGCAAATTTACAAGGTTAGTTCTTGTAGAACTTGTAATTATTTTCATATGTTAAGGTATATCCTGTCAGCAGTACGTTGGAGAGACAGCCTCATTAGCTTCACTTACTTATTTCTTCTAACACTTGTATTTTGATCAAATTAATTCCTACCACTGCAGAAGGTAAGCTTTGTATTGTCTTCTTTTCCCCTTCCCCTCACACTGGATTTCAGAAGATGTGGTTTTGGCCATTATGCTGCTAGTGATGAACAGTGTAGTGAGATTCTGGAGACATTAATTTATTCTTGATTTACCAAAAGCAATTTACTGTATCCAGCATTATCTTGGTGATGAGATTGGACACTGAAATTAATTTTTCCTTTAAAGTAATGTGAGATTCTTTAGTAATTGCTACTAACTCTGTTAACAGCCTGTGAAAGAATGACAGAATTGTTCCTGTGCAGCCAGTGTTACACTTAATGTCTTTTTCCAAGAGTATTCCTGTTAAAGCACAGAGAGGGAAGGAAATGTGAGGGTTTTGACACTGGTAGCTGCTTCATACTGGCTGACAAATGATTGCTGTTCAAAGTGCTGTCTGCCCTGCTGGACAAGGGGCTCAGTCAGCAGGCTGACAGCATGTGTGATGCTACAGGAAACAATGAACGGGCTAAAACTTACCCCACAAAGCCCACAAGCAAACCCAAACTGCAGCAGCCTCCCCCAGCTTGATTAGCAACGTCCAGGTAAGAGCAAGTAAAGACTGCCTACGAGGACTTGCAGGGAGAGAAGGAATTTTTTGGTTTTTTGGTCTACCTAGATTGGTTTGAGTAATGCTGCCTATTTTTACTGAGCTTATAACTTTCAAAATGACTTTGGTCTTCAGAGCCTTGACCCAAGCCTCTGCTGTGCACTGAACAGCACCTTCAGAGTCTTTGTGGCTGTGGGTGTGTGTCAAAAGGATGAGTTACTCTGGAATGCAAATGTGGATTTACTGGAGGCTGGCAATGCAGGTATTTGCTAAGATGGTAAAGGAATTGTAAGTAGTGTCTGTGATTCTGCACAGCTACCATGAGTATTATAAACATGGTTTTAATTTCCTTGGGGAGGACAAATCTAGTGGTGAGAGGTTAGATTTGTTGAAGGGCATGTTCCATGGTACAGGTGCTGAGGGACTTCTTCCATCAAGGAAGACAATGTGGTCTGTTCTCCTGAGTGCTGTTCCATCTCTTGTCTTCCCTCCTGTGTCAGCCTGCTGGCTCTCCTGGCTGGTTGTAACACTTGCTCAGGAGCATCAGAGGAACTGGAGCTAAAGGTGTACCCACTTGGTACAGGACTGGTGCTTCCAGCAGTGTTGATACATTGTGCTGTAGCCCCTGTCATGCCGTGCTCCCTTCCATGCCTCAGCAGGTGCCTTGCTGACCGACACCAGTGGCTCCCTTTTGGCTTTGCAGGCTGGAAGAGCAACCAAAAACCACAGGAAAAGCAGAAGTGAACTGCTCTGTCCCTTGCAAACAGCTCACCCAGAGCATGGGAATTTAGCCATGGGCAGTAACATTTCAAACATTTGGAATTTCTTCTGTGGTAAATTAGATTCACTTTTCAATGTGAAAGGTGTTCCAGGATGTGGATATGTCCAGAAAAGCCAGAGAGCAGAATCTTTCAAAGGCTAACAGTGCCCCAGCAGGCCTGGGGGTTGCGTGTGGTTCCCCAGGCCTTAAGGAATGCCTTGGGACTGTCTCTCTTTCCAGTAGCTCCTGTTGCCAAAACCTTTGTGCCACTGGGGCTGAGGGTACACCTTGTCTTGTCCAGATGATCCTCTTTGCTTTGATGCAGCTGAACGGAGGTGGGATGTGTTCGGCACGTGAGGTCAGTGGGAAGGGCTCACTCTAATTTCTCTTCTCTTGATTAACAGGAAGGAGTTTTTTGAAGGCTGCAAAGCAATAAATGCAGACAGCATTGATGGCATTTGTGCAAGGTTCCCCAGCCTCCTAAACGAAGCCAAGCAGGAAGATAAATTCAAGGATCTCTATCGTTTCACCTTCCAGTTTGGCCTGGACTCTGAAGAAGGACAGAGGTCGCTACATCGGGAAATAGCCATTGCCCTTTGGAAATTAGTCTTCACCCAAAACAAGCCCCCTATTTTGGACCAGTGGTTACACTTCCTAATCAAGAACCCCTCAGGAATCAAGGGAATCTCCCGGGACACGTGGAACATGTTTCTAAATTTTACTCAGGTGATTGGACCGGACCTTAGCAACTACAGCGAGGACGAGGCCTGGCCGAGTCTCTTCGATACCTTTGTGGAGTGGGAAATGGAGCGAAGGAAAAAGGAAGAGGAAACCAAATGTATTCTGTCCTCGGACACAGAGGGCCTGTGTGCGGACGAACAGACTTAGCGGCGGCGAAGCAGCAGTGACAAAAGCGACTTGTTGCCCTTCATGAAATGTAAACTCTGGATGTTTCTGGAAATTACCGAGGCTCCAGATTTTTCTACTTTACACCTTTTTCTGCCTTGTCTTTGAAAGGGCTCTAAAATGCTGTATCATGTTTTAGGCACTTTCTTAATTTTGGTTATTCCTTTTACTCTTGCCCTGAAATATTTGACCCTGGCTACAAGTTAAGCATTTTTGGGGTTTGTTTTTGTTTTTTTTTTTAAGACTTCAGATTAGTATAAATAAGTCTGATACTTCTTGCACAATGTAGATCTTTTTAGTTAGGTTAAATTAACATTGCTAAATTATACAGTGCCAGATTAAGGTTTTCATACTACATCTGTCAGGGCAGGTCTGTACTGTGTGTAGTGCTGTTTACATTGTTGAAATTTTAGGCTGTAATAATTTTAAGGTTTTATACCAAGATGAACAGCAGTGTTAACTATAAATGCATTAATCCTGGGTAATAAGGCTCTAAAAACCAACATAAGCGACAGCTTTTTGTAATATGGCTAATTCCCATTTTGAGCTAACTCCTAGTGAATGAGTCCAGATCACTCCTTTTTTTGGACTTTGAAATTAAATGTTGGGATTGTTTTATAAAATTACTGTACCTGTCAGTCAACTGAGTGGTAGATGACGATTTGTATCTAAATCTCTTTACACATTCACGTAATAAAAGAGCAGTACTACCTCAGTTTTATTGAAAGTGGACTTGTTGATGGACTTCCATTTTCTCTGGAAGTTGTATTTTTGTGGTTACATGAGAATATTTTTACTTGACTAAAAGAACCAAAGGTTCTGCTTCTTAAGTTTGCTAAACATTGACAGAAGCAACACACAAATCCTAAGTCTTCAAGGAAAACTGTGGTATAATTCTGCTTTAACTTGTTTGATTTATACCTAAAGTATTACCTTACTTGTCTGGCAAGCACAGTACTTCTATGTAAGGAACTATCTTTTGCATTAATATTGACAAACCAATTTTTTAAAGCATATGTTTAATTGCTAAATTGCAGTTAATACTCCACACTTTCTGGAGCAACAATATTGGCATCTGATGACAAAGTGAATTCTTAATGTGTTCTTAATGACAACAGTGTAGATGAGTCATTTTTAGACTGATTTGATAATATTTGGATAGGAGTCAATTTATTATTTTACAATGCCTGTATTGGGACTATTTGCCTGTTGAAATTGTTGTGACTTAAAGGGAGTTTTATTAACACTGGTTGAAACTTTTTTGGTTATTGATGCTACCTTTTTTAATTTTAGTATGTCAACTTTTTTAGACCTTTTGGTAAAAGGATTGATTGCCAAGGCTTTCTCTATAGCCAAGTGCTGGCTTAATGAATTTGATATACTTCGGTTACACACTTTTTATTTTCAGAGCTGCATTTCAGGATCATAAAACAACTTCAGCTGAAAAAAACAAAACCAAAACAAAAAAAGCCTGGACAGTCATCCATAGCATCTAATGGCTTTTGTGATATAAGGGTTTTAAAGCTAAAGGGAAACAGGTGTTAAGTGGTGAGCTTGTCACCGCGTCTAGGATGTCAGCTTTGCACATCTGCTGTGCCCCAGGGGGGTTAGCAGAGAGAGGAGTAGGATCTGCCCGAGTTCTGGGACTGGCTTTGCTGGTGTGCAGCCCTGCAGTAGCTTGGCTCGGAGGTCATAAATCACTTACAAAGTGTGGGTAGTGCAGACTGTTCAAAAACAAACCCACAAGCCACAGATAGTATCTCTTTCATCTAATAAAAGGAGAGTTTGGTCCATGCTACTCCTGCTGGGAGACAAGCTGTGGAAAACAAATGTGGTTGTTTTAGATGCAGCTGAATCTGTTGCTTTGCAGGAGGAGAGCCCTGAAGTTGCTGTTTTTTGGGTAAATACACCCAAAGCTTTGGCCTTACTTCTCTAACCTTCTGTGGCACAAAAGTGTTTGGCAGCAAAACCTTATTCTGATTTGGTGAGCAAAGCAGGCCAAAGCACTCGTGCTGGAATCGTTGAATTTATGGTGGGACTTTTGCTGGTGCTGTTATTTTTAAAAGACTAAAATAAATTCCCCAACAGAGGCTGCTTTGTTAGGAAAAGTTCCAAATGGAAACTGATTTGATAGTAAATGAAGACTGTATTTGTAAGTTTGAGACTCTTAATTCATTCAGCTATTAAATGCTTTGTTCATCCCTTGGTTTTTTCCCGAAAGGAAATTTAAAATGTCCAGAATGTGAAGAGTAACTATTCAAATGGGTAGCTGGTGCATGCATGCACACCAGATCATGGCAGCCTGTGATTTACACCCTAGCATGCAGCAGCTCCGAAGGATGAGGGACAGAGCTCTTTAAGGAAGGTGTTTATCCTGCGGTTGGAGTGTGGACAGCAGTGAGGAAATCAGTCTGTAGCACATCAGGCTCAGCCATTTTAATGTATCAGATGTAATACAGCTTCCTTTTAGAGGCAGAGGTGAACACACAGGAAGGGAAAAGCTTTTTTCCTGTTGGGAAAAGGACATACCATTCCCAGTGGCTGAGTCCCACGTGTTCAGTGTGGGGGACAGCCCTGCTCCTGTTCTGCTGCTTCCAGCCAGGCAGGACCAACTCCACCCACTGGGCAGGGTACTTGCAAAAATAACCAAATTATCTACCTGGCGAAGTATCACTTATTTTTAGCCTAATTTCAGTCCTTTAATTACCATTTACGGAATACAAGCCAGACCTGTGTCAGTTTTAAACTCCTGAAGCAGGAGCTGAAGGCGCAGCTCTTTGGCAGTGCTGGCAGTGGGCGAGGCCATCAGACCTTCTCTTGGATTGCCTGGTGATTTTGTCTTACTCATTTGTCATCCCAAATGAGACTCTGTAATGCAGGGGTGAGGGAGTGGGGTTTGTGTGTGTTTCTGAGAAGTCTTTAATAATATTGGAGCCTCTGAAAATATGCTTGTTTAATGGTTAAGCTGTGAATATCTGTGGAACAGGCCAAATACATTCACTCTTCATTTTTATATAATTTAATTCTTCATTGTGTAGGGCACAGGACTGCAAGTGAGCAGTGATTCTGATGAAATCCTTGAAACCATTGCAACTATTTCATTCTTTAAAAAATTAGATTATGCATTAAGAAACTTTATGCATGTAGTGAATCTGCTGCAACTTGGGATAAATAACTATAGATAACTATATAGATAGAGTTATATACTGGAAAACTGGTCTGACATCCACAATCTGTGGCATTTTATTGCCTTCTCTTATATGCAAAGAAATACAACTCCTGTAAACTTTAGTCCCTAGTAATAAAACACTGACCACCTACACCATATTATAGTTTGCAACACCTTTAAAATTCGGCTTCCGTATCAACTGGAGGCTTAATTGTGCTATTTTTTACTTGTGTGGGTGCATTTCTGAGGTCAAAGACTATCTATTGATTCAAGTAAGGATGTGAAAGATCCCACCCATAGCTGGCCATAAAACATGACCGAGGAAATGAGTTGGAATTGAACACCAAATTGTGAGTTTACTTGCTGCTGGTGCTATTCTACCTGGAGAATTACAGCTTTTTAGTACTGTGCAATCCTAGTGAAAGGACCACAGGAAAATGTCTGAAGGTGTGGCAGGCGGCACAGAAGTGGCTGCGGCAGTTGGGGCAGTGAGAGCCGCTTCCCCGGGCTGGCCCGGCAGATCCCCTGGATCAGCTCCGAACCAGGACAGTTCTCAGCCGAGCACAGTTCAGGGCATGGAATGAGCTCAGGCTGCTCCGCTGAGGAGGGAGCGGCTCGGCTTGGTGGCAGAGGGGTGCAGCCCCTCCTCCCGTGGACAGGGGGTGGTCACAGTGCTGGGGGCAGCAGCAGCGTTACTGGGGGACTTTTATTTCGCTCTCTGTGTGTCCACCAGAGCCTGAAGAACCTACGGATCCAGGACTAGCCTGTCACCCGTGGTTCCCAGACCTATGCACTGACCGGTGACCTTAGACTTTTCGTGACACTGTCAACATAAGTATCGTACTTAGAGTTCTAAGCCTTGTATCCAAAAAAAGCCCAGCAAAGTTAAAGAAACCATGTAGTTAATAGCCACCTCAGTTGTGAAATAGTTTGCTGGCTGAGGTTACATCATTCCCATTCTTTGGTAAATAATAGTCATTGTGAGTTTCTGGGTCTTGCAGCCTTGTGTTCTGCAGTTGTGATCCTTTTTTAGAAGGTCCTCAGTAAACTGGGCACCCAGTTCTTCCCTTGAGCCCACTCTGCTCAAAGTGTGTGCATGTGAATTTAGCCTTTCATATTAAAAAGGAAGGTTCTTAACCTGAAACTCAAAATTCTTCAGGGTAGTGCTTCAATATAGAGAAAAACATATTTTTTCAAATAAGTATTAAAACAAAGTGTCTGCTTAAATTTTGTTGTGTGCAAACAAACCCACCAGTGTTAACATTTTCTCTCTGGGTTATTGAAGATTGAACCTTTGGTTTTATAGTGTGAACTGAAGTGAAATTAATGAGATTGTAAGAAAGAAGGCTGTAACTCCTTCACCATGAAGTACGTAGGTATCTCTACCTCTTGTTCTTAGACTTGAACAGTTTAAGGCTACCATCCTTTTGTTCCAGGATTTTATGCCTGGATGAGTAATCTATTTTTTTTAATTGACCCAAGTTAAGTATTATCTATTTGCCATAGCTTTTGGTATCCTGCGTTTAACCTGTATGCAAAGGACCCTTTGGAAAGGGGCCAGGTCAAGCTGCAAACAAGAGTTGGTCCTCCCGGGTGCTACTTTTGGAGTGCAATAGAGCGAGCGAGCAGAGCTACGTGGCCCGTGGCTCAGGGGCTTCTGTCACCATACATCCTCTTCCCTGGTCAGGCTGCCTGGACTGACAGTGAATTGAAGATGGAGCAGCTGCTCCCCAAGAGGGAGCCATCAGCCTTTTCATTTGCCCTTGAAAAGCTTTAGGAACCCACCTGATGCAGTGCCATGAGTGTATTTTTCTTTTAATCAAAAATACTGTGTTTTGTTCCATGTTGGACTGGGCTTGTAACACCCAGCAAAGATGGGAGCTGCGAAAGTGCAAAGGCTGCACGCATCCGTTTTCTCTCTGAGGTCAGAATCCTGCTCAGGATAAAACCCTTGTGCTTGAGCAAAGCTGGAGCATTCTCAAGGGAACTGGAGATGCTGGAGTGGCTTCGATGCTCAGCTGTGTTCATTAATGCATTGGGGGTGTTCTTTTCCATGCAACACAGCTGTGTCCTGCCTTTCCTCCCCCAACGCAAACTGCAACACAGTTGCTGTCGCGGCAGATCCCCCGTAGTGCGATGCTGTAGCAACTGCTGCTGCGGGATTCTTCCAGCGTGAGGGCTGGTTTTGGGGTGTGACCTCTTGCACTATCAGGACGGGCACGTATTTCAAGAGAACGGGGGACGTGTGAGATAATAGGTAAAAGGAGCATGTACGTTCTTGTCCTAACAGCTTGCCTTAAATCACTGACATTGCAGCGGTTCCTTGCTACTATTGCAATCCTCAGTCTTTGAAAATCCAACAGGTTCTGTAGGTAATACTGTTTTTTGTTTAATTTTTAATAAGTTTCTATCTTTGCATAATTGCACTCTTCCGATAAGCCCTTTTTTGATAACATGTCATTTCACACACAGGAAAAAAATCCATCTCCAGTGTTTGTGCTGTAAAGTGTTTCTTTTTCCCCCCCTGTAAATTATATCTGGACTAAAGGTTGCCTACTGTTGAAGCAGCGTGTTTACTTGAATGTTGCCATTTTATGCAGTTACAGCTGCTGACTCTTGCTCTTCTCTGGGCCCGTGAGAGTGGAGATTGTGTGACTAGAGGTGGCAAACCTGCACAGAGTATCGGTGGAGCTGAAGGCTGGCTGCTACTCCCATGTGTGTTACATGTTAGAGGACTTCACAGATTAGTGCTCCATATTTTGAAGTTGTGACTTTTTAAGTCATGCTAAACAAAGTTATTTAAAAATGCACTTGCTTTCTTATCTGTAAGTTTGAAATAGTCTTTAAAAAAGAGATGGGCTGGCAGGAGGGTTGGAGGGCCTCATGCTGTTAGTTGTTGAGTAACTCAAGTTCCGGGAGCCATGGATGGGACTGGCAGGATTCTGTCCTGAGCCAGCGCTGCTGGGGTTTCCACTGGCTGGTCTTGAGGGAATGAAGCAACCGCAGGGCATTTGAAGGGCTGTGGAGCAGGGTCGGCCTGGGAGTGCTGGTTGGTGCAGCCTCGTTTCTTTCTTGTGGATCTCGAGGCCCCAATTCAGCCTCAAGTCCCCCTCTGTGGAAGGAGCGTGTTTTGGTAGTGCTTGCTCGCAGAGAACTCAGTGTAACTACGGGAGTAACGGGAGCACGGCTTTGTGCGGCTGTCACTGCGCCTCCTGCGAGCACCGCTCCCTGCTGGGCCTCTCGGCTCCTCAGCGAACCAGCAAGGGTGGGCAGGCTCAGATCTGCTGGTCTTTGTGCCGGGGCTGTTTTGCCTTTTCAGACTTACCCAGGAGATAACCCTGTATGAGCCAGTTTTCTCACTCTGGGAAATGATGAATGTGTTGCGTGTCACAGAGCAGCCCTGTGGGTCCTCTTTGGGACAGCAGTATCAGAAGTGCTGTGTAAATGTAATGCTTGAAAACAGCTGGAGTAAATTCTGTTTCGTGTAGGATTTTTTTTTCAAGGGGATGCCGCCAAATTTGAAACCTGATCTAGAGGAGAATTGGGAGAGTTTCAGGACAATGCATCTACTGAATCCCAATCTACTGAATTGGTTTTGTAGTTTTACGGTTACTTTTCTTACATCAAACTTTCTCACCATTGGTGTCTGGAACAGAATGGAAACAGCATCTTATGGAATGTGCAATCTAAGGCACAATGCAAGTAGGGTGTGATAAGAAGGTTGTCTTTACTTGATAGCAATCCTGAGTGCAATGTTTTTGTTGTGTCCCTTTTGGAAGAAGAGCATTAAGTACAGTCTGAGGTTTTTCTTTTTTTATAAGCAAAGCATTGGTTTGTCCATTACTGACTTCTTGTGAAATTTGTGCCAGATGTATATTAAATATTTTGGTGCTTTTTCTAATCCAAGCTGCCATTCATTTACCTGTGAGATTATTGTACTTCTGTATATTTAAATGACCAATCCCTTAAAGAAAAAAAACAAAAAAAAAAACCTTTAGTCACAATGTATCCTGACTACTGTAGCTTGTAAATGTTCCAAAGCTTCTGGGTTTCCTGTATTCCAGTAAGGTCTGAGGGGAGGGGAACAGCTACAGAAATCTCACCCACTGGAAGGGGAACTCGCACGCTGTTCTGTGCGTTACTGAACAAATGAGTAACATTTGTGGTGTTTACATAACGACACTTTGGTGTTCACTTTTTTGTGCTCAAGCTTTGTACAAAATGTCTTATTTAAAGCTGAAGTCCTTTTTACATTTTTCAATTAAAAAGGGACAAATTACTTATTTTTTCATGCCTATGAATAGGACTCTTGCTAGTTTTATTTGTCATGTGAGTTTCTCAAGCAGGACTCCTGGGTGCTCACTAAATCCTACCTAGTCCTTGCAGGGAGGCGACCACATAATTTTTAAGTGTGTGGAAGGAAAACTAGCTGTTTTTTGTCAACTTTGCAGTGCAGGTGTCTGTAACAAGGAGATGCTGAATGTGAACAGCCTGAACAGGAGCGAATCCTCAGAGAGGGATGAGTGCTGGGCTCAGTCTGCCCTTCACCCCCTGCCCGGAGCTGCCTGAGGCCCTGGGCTGTGCGGGGCCGGCTCAGCAGCAGGGACTGGCTGTGCTGCTGAAGGCACTGGCTGCCTTTCACATTCTGGAGTAGCACTGATGTTGGTGCTTATGCCAGTTTGCAATAGCTGCAGCCAAAGGATGCCAGGCTCACTTGGAGTGGCCAAAGTACCTTTTTGTAAGAAAAAAAATTGGCTGCATTCATCTTGCTGAATAATAGATTTAACTTTCAGGTGGCTTTAAATTTAGTCTTTAATGACACTGACATGAGCATCTCCTGCCCGCTCACTGCTGCTTCTGGGCTTGTGCTGAACTTGCCTTTCTCCTGCTTGCCTGTATTTGTGCCTGCTCCTCCACGCAGCAATTCCCAGCTTCCAAATCCCAACGTAAGGAGAGAGCCCAGCGCAGTGAACTTGGGGTTGGAAAGTAGGAGGGTGTAAATATTCCATCAGCTGTATTTAATAATTTCTGGAATTATAACTATTTCAACTTTATCTTGGCCTATTCCAATTCACATGAAAAAATCCCTCAACTCATGGTCAAACCTTTTGACAAACATTTCCTTATAATTTTTCACTTTTTTTCTGATTGCCAGAAGCTCTTGTAAGCATCCGTGTGCTTGGAAGTTCTGTATGTTAACAAGAGATGCTCAAGCAGCCTCTATTTTAGGTGGAAATGGCTGCAAAGGACAGGTCTGGAGCTGTCAGGTTGCAAATCACCTCATCCTGCTTCCAGCCCCCTGTGGAAAGCCATGCTGTGCCAAGTGCACGCAGCCATGTGCTTTCCTTAGAACACCCCTTGCCCCTCCCACAGCCACACGGAAACTTCTTTTTGTGTGTGTGCATGAGGGGAGCATGGGGGTGGTCAGGGAGGGAGGAGAAAGTGGAGATTGTCCAAGAAGTGTGAATCACCAATTCCTCCTTTCCGTGGACCAAGTACAGCACTTTCCCGGAAAGGAGGCAGCGACTCCAGGAGCTGGCACCGCACGGTTCCAGAAATCCACACAATTCCTGGGGTAGCTGTTAACTGCTGAGCAGCTGCTGCAGGTTCTGCACTCCCCTGGCTGGCTGGTTTATGGCCTGGGATGCTGCAGGGAAGGTGCCCCAGCTGGTAGCTTGGTCTCCCAACAAGGAATGGCATCCCACAGGCCAATCCTGCCCGGCTCCTATGGAGCACGGCCCCGGTTTGCCCCGGCACTGCCTGAGCACCTCCCTGGCTCGACCTTCCCACAGCAAGAAGGGTTAATGGAAAAGGTTTTGTGCTTTAAGACATTTTGAATGGCTTTTATTTTTAGACTTTGTAGAAGATACAGTGAAAGCCTATTGTTCTTATGGTAAGAGATCTTTACAAAGACATCAATATTTAAAGTAATTAAAAATATCTTAACAAAAGACTTTGCTTAAAAACTTGGCAGTTTAACAAGTGCACCTCCCTTCATCATCTTTTATTCCCATCAGACCAAGGCCAGATTGTGATCCATGCGTGCTGCAACACAAACAAGAAGTGTGTTAGTTCTGCTCAGTTCAGCCTGCATGCACATAACCCTGCTGGGCTGGCACTGAGAGGCCTGCAACCCCCAGGGTCAGCACATTGGAAAACTAATTCTTTTTCCACCCCACAATTACTTGGCATTCTTTTTAATCAAGAAGCCTCCTCTGAACTGTTGGTCCTCTGGGAAACAGTAATACAGGAACCTCACTTGGCAAGAAAGCCCTTCCCAGCCTGAGATGGAGTTCCCATCTAACCCACTCAGCAGCCCGGAGTGTGAGCCAGGCTCTGTGGGCTTCCACAGGCTCCCTGTGGATGCAGATTCCTGAATCCACCTGTTCTGCTGGTGGGATTCCTACCCCTCGGTGATGGAAGCCTGTGCTAAACGAGAATAGTTGGAAATGGCCCCCGAAAAGGAAATTTGGATGCGCTGAGCCCAGTGACTGCTGCAAAGGACACATGGTGTGGACTGCAACCCACAGCCTCAAACCTTCCCGTGGGGTGACAGGTGAGTGCGCAGGGTACCTGAGGTGATACAAGGTGTACAGAAGAGGCAAATGATTGCCCAGAAATGTAAAAACTGATGCAGTTTTAGCCCAAAGAAAGCAGCAGCTGATCCAAGGCCCACATGCACGGAAGTGCCCACAGCCAGGTCGGACTGGGGTAGTGTTCGAATCCGAGCTGTGCTCAGGGTGACTGCAAGAACTGCTGCTGGTTCAGTTTGCAAGCCAAAATTTGGGGGGATTGGGGGGGGGATCAACAACTTATGCTCTATTGAAGATGACAAATTTTAAGAATTATCTTTTTTCCTTAAAGTTTTAGTAACTGAACAACTGGAGCAAATCACACCAAGAGCAGCCCTTGGCTGAAATGGTTTGTCACTGCCATTAAGCCTAAATATCTCTTGGCTTCAGATCAATCTCTCTTCCAGGGACACAGTTAGGAGCACAGGATTATGCAGCATCATGGCTCTTCTCAGGAAGCTTTGGAAGTAAGGAAGGGGAACCTGGCATGGCTGCCCACCAGGCAAAAGAGATGCTGCTGAGCAGCTCTGGCTCTGCTTCTATTCCAGGGCATGTCGGTGTCTCCACAAGGAACAATGCCCCTTCTGCTGAAGGGCACTGAAGAAAAGCAAAGGTAGATGTGACCTTTACTAGGCTGACCAGTGACAGTGAGAGCACGGAAGGCTGCTGAAGTGAGTATGTCCTCAGTAACCAGGGCTTTGCTTAGGAGAGATTAAACCTTTCTGGTTAATAATGAAGCAGGCCATGGCAGTTCAGGCCCCATGGGCTGAAATGCAGGAAGCCCACTCCAGCTGGGAGCATCCCTGATTCCAGTGCTGCAGCCCAACTCAAATGCACAACTTGCTCCTTCCTAAAAAGCTGAGGGACTCAGTGAACATATTTGGGTTTCTCATTTTTGTCCATCACATGAGACTAAGGGCATGAACCACCTCCTTGATCAGCTCATACACTGGAGTACCACAACACAACAACTGGTAAGTGAGGCCTTGGCTGCAGTAATTAGGTGGTTTTAAAAACAAAAACAAAACCCCCCAAAAACCTGCCTGCTGTGGAAACACTGCTTGATTCTCTCATGGCCACGTAAAACTTACCTCATTGTCAATGGGGATGAACATCCATCGGGGGAGGTGGATGAACTGATAAGATCTGTACAATTAATCAACACTGTGGACCCTCAGAGACATGAATTGTGGCTCAGGCCTGCTTTGTGGGCAGAACGCAGGGCTGAGGTTTTACTGGCCTGACAAGAAAGATTAAGTACAACAGCTCCTTCAGCCTTTCTCTTGGGCTTACTCTTCCTTGTGCAGGGCTTTAATTTTTAATAGATTAAGATAAAATTATTTGGCTCTGTATTTTCCTTGGTTCTTTGCAAAATGGGCAGCAAGTTACCTGTTCACGCCAGGAAAGAGAACAACGCACAGGGTGTTAGTCTGCAGGCTTCTATAAAGCTTTTTGATATGGTGGTCTAACTTCTTCACCTTTTTCCTTAGATCCTGCTCCTGCATAAGAGAATAGAAGCATTAAAGTCCCTCATTCATCAGCAGTTATACCTCTGAGTGCGTGGGGAGGCCGACCTGTGGGATGGCACAGCTGAGGGCAGCAGCGATGCCGCCTCTGCCTGGCACGTGGCAGTGCAGTGACCCAGCTCAAGTGGCACCACAGCTCCCTCTGGGTAAGTGAGAGCTGCACCTCCAGAGCTCTCAACTAGAGTCCTTCTTTGCTGTGCAGCCACACAGCCACTCACCTCTCCCTGTGACTCCTGTGCCACCTGTGCCCTGTCAGCTCTCCAGTGCCAGGCTTCAGTTCCTGGGCAGCACCACCCACCGCCCTGTGCAGCTATGCTGGTTTTAAGGCTATGCAAACATCACGTTATCTCATGTGGTATTATCTCTCAAACTGCTCTCTGGGAACATCCCTGGCAGCCCCTCTGCTCCAGCACAAGGAGACCCTTCTGTCACAAGCAGCTCTGCACCTCAAAGTCACCACTCCAGGTTCCCAGGGCAGTCCCTCCTCACTAATTGCAACAAACATCAGCAGAGCCTCACAGAGTCAGACAGCTGCTCCATTTTCTCATAGAAGATGTGTTTTCCTTGTTTCCCATTGCTGTGATTCATTTGCCAAATCCATCTCCAGAGGTGACCTGGAGCAAGGGCATTCCTGCTTCTTAGCTCACTACCCTTCATGATCCATCCATTTATAGCTTCAAGGGCATCCATGGCACTCTGGGATTTCTGGAATTCTGAAATGCAAAGAGAAGGGAACATGCTTTGGCAATGCTGGTGCTGCCCTCCTTGGCACCTGCAAGGCAGGGCTAAAGGTGTGGAGCAGGATGGAGATAAGAAACAAATCACTGCAGCAAGCAGATCCTCATCTTGCTGCAGATAAACGTCAGACTCAAAATGCCAGTTGGCTGCAGTAGCACTCATCGAGCTCTTCTCACCTTTTAGAGGTGATTACTGGTCTGTGTGAAGCGGCACAGTAGCCAGCCCTCTCATGGAAGTACTGGAGCCCATTAGCTACCCTGGAATTTTTCTAAGTAAATGTTTGGCCTTTTTTTTTAAGCAGGTGTTTTTTCCTCTTAAATATTTAGCTGTAAAGTGCTCCTCCAAACAATATGTGCTTCCACTGAAGCATTTTAAATACCATCCCTTTGAGCATACCTGAGTTTCAGTAGCTCTTGCTGTGTCTGTGCAAAGTCCCAAGGGCTGCTGAATGAGCTTATTTGAAGGAAATACGCAGGCTGTGTGTGAAGCTACTTACTGAGGAAACAGCAGTTCCTGTGCTTTCCACTCTGAAGATCCTTTGGCAGGAACAGGGTTTCCAGGTCTTTCAACTGGCTGAATTCTTCTTGCAAGTCTGTCTCTGTTAATGACTTCTTTAGACCGGCCACATAAATCACACCTTCGTTTTCTACATCCAGTTCTAATTCCTTAATCAGAACATTGCAGTCCAGCATTGCTGCAGTGACTGGTCTCTGGACCTGGGGTGGGTGCAGCAGGAATAAGGAGCCTATCAGCCCACAGAGCTCTGTGTTCTGAGCTTCTACTTTAAATTATTTTTCTCCCATTACCAAAAGCAGACAAGCTATTTTCCCTCACTTGAAATAAGTATGACTAATGAAGGCTAGCTCAGTTAGTCATGATAAAGGGAGATCATATTTGTAATGCAGCAACACTGTGAAACTAAAATGCCATACTCTGTATGGCCCTGTTACTTGGCTCTGCCTTTTAAAGCTGCAGCTGGAGGTCAGAATGCTTTCTAATTCCCTTCTGCTGACAGGCAGAAAGGAAAAAAAGAGGGATATAGCCACCTCCTTTCTGCCAGGGGCCCTAAGTTGTCCAGGGACAGGGAGGCTGTAACAGCACAAGCAGCCAGCATTTGCCAGACACGCTGCTGGAGGCTGTGCCTGGGCTGGACACAACTTGGGCTTTTGCTGTTTGCCTTGTTTACCTTAATGCAGGATCCTGCCACCTCAGCTCCATCCAGGCTTTCCACAGCAAGCTGGGCAGCTTCCAGCACTTCGTATTGGATACAGACGTATGGCTTGAAACAGAACAACAAGGTACTTCAGGCTTACCAGTGAGATACATTAGCCCTCCCTTTTAAAAAGTCAGGCCTCAATAACGTTGTGCTTTCTTTTAAAAATAGAACATTAAAAAGTTTGGGGGTAATGTATGTAACACTCCACATACTCCTGCTATTTAAAACCCCCTTCAATTAACTCTTCAATCAATAATAGCCTTGTTTTTCTCCTTTGGCTATTAAAGGCCTTAACATATCAGTTCTCTTGAGAAGGACAAAAAGCACCTCAGCTTCTCCAGTGCTCAGAGTCCTCTGAGCAGCACATGAGCTGCATTGGTTCTTGTCATTGTGTGGAGCAGCTTTTTAGGTACCCTGAATGATTGTAGCTGATGACTAAACTACCAGAAAGAACCTCCAAACAGAGTAACTGGTATTTCAGTGGTTCTAATTTCCAAGAGATTACTCCGACCTTCCAGGCCTGTCAGCAACCTTTGAGTGCTCCTCACCTGGAATGTTTCAGTTACCACTGTAAGGGACTGGATTGGTCCACACCTCCCAAATTCTTTCTTCACAGACTTCAGGCAAAAGTTTTCTTCAAAAGGACCTGCGTAAATTGTCAGCATGTCAGTCAGCTTGCTTCTCACCTGTTGGAACACAGATTAGAGAAGGCACTTCACAACGCAAAGGAACTAACTACTTGGTGCCTCCTGATAAATCACATCTGTCTGCATGCTCAGCGTGAAGACTATTCTCAAATGAAAAGTAATACCTTTTCATGAAGTCCAGCATGGAGGTGAGATGCAATGTACTCTGGACCCAAACTGAACTGAATGATACTGAATTTGGACAGGGGAACATCTTCCAAGGCTCTCTGAAGAATCTGGAGGGACAAGAGCATTAAAGAGGTACAAGGCAATTGTACTGCAGAGCATCAGAAACAAGGCTATTGAATTTAACTCCCAACTTTAATTTTCATTATTGTCCAAGAAAAGCCCTCAGGCAGAAATTCCTTTTTGGTGAGTCAGGAGAGGATGCAGAGGATCAAAGCTCATTTCCGAAATGCTCAAATGGATTTAGCTAACCTGGTATTAACAGTATTGCTAACAGTACTGTCAGTCAGCTTTTCAAAATAGGACTCATCTACCCACGCCCAGAACAAGAACAACTTTGAACTATTTTGATGCTTAGATCAACCCACTCTAAGTCCATTCACCTGTTTGTTTGAAGTGCTCAGGTTTCTCTGACACAGGCCAGAAGAGTCTAGTCCCTGTCTGCCCAAAAGGAGGGGTTTTTGGCCAGTCACCTTCAGACAATCTAAAAAACTAGCAGAGAGAAGTACACTGTGAATCACAGTACTTTTAAATATGGGGAATCAAAAACTTTCAAGAAATTCTTGTCAGAGAATTAAAGCTCATTAAAGAAGTTTGAAAGAATATTCTTGTCCACAACATCAAAAGAAGCCTAGGAAATACTCTGTGAAATTTAAGATGAAACTGGTGAAAGTTTTTCAGGACTATGTTGAAATTATTTGTGTCTCTCTGAAGATCCTGATGGCTTCTGAAAAACATAAGGCCCTTTTTTGATTTTACTGAAGATTCAACTGAAGCAAACACATGCATATTTGAGAATCTTATTACCATGGTTTGGATAATGGTGGAGACTCATTCAGCTGTTCCTGGAACCCACATCCTTGTGGCTGTAGCACAGCTTTGTTCTGTGAGACCTCAGCCAGTTTTTCAGCTGTCAGAAGCATCTCCAAGTTTAGTTCTGCTACCTTGGGGAAGGAAGAAGATCATTAGTTGGCTTTCATCTCATCAGCTAATTGCAGCTGACCAAAAAGCCTGTGCTTTCCCTATGAGTCACGTAGGCACACTCCAGCAGTGAAGAAACATGGGCATTAACTTCTTGCCTTATTATTTTCTCTTGTCATTTTCGAGCATGCAGCACTCACAGCATCAACAGGCAATCATCTCCAAAAAGTTCTCTCAGAAATCAACAACGCAAGGGACTCATAAAACCAGCTGAATCACTACCACAACACACAAGGTCTCTCTCTTCTTTCATCTAGAAAAATTACAGGCATTCCTGCAGGCTGGAAGGCATTCCTGAGTCCTTCTTTACCCAGTGCCCACCTTGAGGATCAGCAGCAGTGCTGGCTGATGTGGGTGAGTACTGAGCACTGGTGGTGCCCAGGTTATTCAGGCACCTGGACAGAGGCTGAAAGCAACAGGCTGTCAAAACTGGAGCCTCTATCACAGATCCATTTTCCCCTTTAAATCAATAGGAGGATGGGTGGGCAGGAGTGGGGTTTTTTCCTTCATAAGCACAACATTATGTTGTGTATTTCAGGGCAGAAATATTAATTAGATATAACTACCTTTGTTGGTCCTTGCTCAATGAAGAATTGAGCTAATTCCAATGCAGCTCTAGCATCTTCTGTAGGATCATGCCCAAGCTTCTGTTCACACTGAATCTCCTTCCTAGGGCATCAAAATTAGGTGTACAGGCAGGTTATCTGTTTTTTCCACACTGACCAACATCCTGTCTTTTCTAAACTGGGTCCTTTTCGGGCAAAAGAGCTTTCCCCTCTCCAAAAAGGATTTCAGTTCTGTGCAGCAGCATTCTTGTGAAATATTCCCAAAAGTTACTGCAAGAAATGTTTTTGCAATGTTGAGCAAAACGGTTTATGGAGTTTGACAGAAGCAGTGCTAATACTTGCCACTCTGATGCATGACTATTTTAAAATTTTACTTCTTTCTTCACCAATGGCCCAACTCACAGTTTGCACACAGAGAGGAAGGCAACCTCCAGTTCAGTGAAGTCTGGCACTGCAGAGTACTACCATTCACTGTGAGCACGGGCAGAACTGTCACTGAGACACTATCCAGTGGTAGCTGGTACACTGAGAAATATGATTTAAGTCAGTAAATCAGACTTTCATGCATTAACCTTTCTTTCTTGCCAACTGCAGCTCTCATTTGTGTGAGCCAGAGTGCCTTTGTTGTTCTACAATTCAGTACACCTCTAGAGCCCTGCAGGAAGGCTAGTTTTGCTGGGACTCAGATCTGGTTGGGTCACAGCATTCCTGCTTGCTCAAAGACAAGCCCATTTATTATGCTGCCTGATGTTTTAAGCAGCCAGTAAAATCCTTTTTACCGTGTCTTACTTGCACAACCTGCTCCTTTCTTTTGAGTCTTAGTAAAACAATAGTAATTCTGATACTAGTCGTGGCAGAGTAAGACCCTACGACCCACCAGGACAGTTTCTAATCTTTGCCATGACAGTACAGTAATAATCTTACCCTAAAACAGCTTTGGCTAGAAATTTTAGCTTAAATCTTCGACCTTCACTTCTGGCAAAAAGCAGTGAAGTATCAATAACACTGGGGTGGATCATCTGGAGGAGAAAATCATCAGTTTAGTTTAAGAACAGCAGACATACAGAATTGGACAGTAACTCCACAGTTTTCTGTGCCTCTGCCTTCTCATTTCAGTTGCCAGTTTCTCACTGACAGCTACTGATCCACAACAAGAGAGCAAAAGCAATAATGAAACAAGTCCAACTCTCTACTTCCCACTCTAGTGGTAAGATCTAGATTGGGTTAGAAAGATTAATTATTATTCAAGCATTAGATTGGTAAATTACCCACAGAAAGGATTTAAATTCTCCCCATGACAGAGCTATCAGAAGCATCTGGCTGAAGCAGAGGGGTAAAGGTTCAGTTGCAACAATATCTATGTCTGGACAGACTTCTCTCTTTTGGGTTCTGAACAGCCCCTTGCAAATTCTATAGCTGTTAGAAGAGTCTTTGTCTTTTAAATCCTTACAGACATAGGGCTATTCATAATAAAAAGCAATTAACAAGTGTTCACTAATAAAAAGAGCAAATGTTATAGAGTTTTCAGGTGTGAAATGAGTTACACAGGGTTGGGAAAAACACTCTTAAAAACATACTCACTTCCAAAGCCTGAAGATCAGAATTTAGAGAATGACCCACCAATACTGCATCGTGGGGAAGCATTTTTTTTAGCCTAGTTTGGATGTCTGACAGTCTTGTCTTCACTGGAAGAAGCATTTTCTTTGTGATTCCTGAGAATCTTCAAAACAAAAGATGCGTGAGTTAAAAGCAACACATTAGAACAGTGTGTGCTGGAGAATATTACAAGCAGGTCCTATAAAATAAGGACTCGGTGTAACTAATCACAGAATTTACTATTTACTGCTTTCTCTTCCAGCATCAGAGGATATGCTGCAGCTACATTAAACTGCTAAGAGTGCTACCACATTTGTTTCAAAAGTTCATTTCTCCCAGGTATTTTTAAGTGATGCAGTTGGTAGCATCAGGTAGCACAGGTAAGGAAATACTGCAAGTCTGATGGTGGAAGGAGATGCTTCCAAGTAACCTGAGGGGACTGGCACATCACCTCCTGGATAAAGCCAGGTGAAGTTTTGAAGAAGACAAGACTTGAGTTTTGCTTGCTTTTGTTACAGTCCTGAGCCCCACCCCAGAGCTGTGTACAAGTTCTATGCATTTTTCACATATGAGCAAATTCAGCTATGGACTCCATCTTATTTTATAACCAGCAGTGGAGAGTAACTTGTATCATTAATTTGTAACAGAACTTTCCCACAGACACTGCAGAATGGCAATGGTTCTGCCCCAGGGGCACTGTGCAGCAGATTGTACACATCATGTTGGTCACGTCAGTCACGCAGCAAGAACTGTATTCCTAACACTGAGGGGAATGCAGCAGGCATCTGTGCAAACCAAGGGGTCTCTGAAAGGTCCTGTGAACAGGCTGAATGTGGAAGGGCTGCAGCTCTGAAAGACAAAGAGGTAAGAAAGGTTTGTGCGAGTGACCTGGTGCGGTAGTTCACCACTGTGCTCTCGGGTTTGACCAGTTCATTCAGGAGGCACTGGCCCCGTGCATCCACCAAAGACACGCGGGTGACTTCGTTCCCTTTGGCGGTCAGGCACTGTCAGGAAGAAGCAGAGGCAGTTGTTGGATCAGCATGATGCTGCCACTCAGACACCTGAGCTAACACCTGCTTTGGCTGCAGCAGCATCACAGCTAAGGAGTTCCTTGACTCAGAGATCTACCACTCGTAGCTGGTTGTTTTATACTCTACTGTGCTTCATTTGAGTTGTTAAATGTGCACTGTAAGCACAGCAAACACACAGGCAAGCACAGCACAAACATTGTAAAGAAGTGCTGATTTCACAGAATCAGTCTGTGCTCTGCACTGCACAACTGCCACTGACAGCACCAGCCCCAGAGAAGTTGTACAGTTTAAAGGCAGAGCCCAGGCTGTATCAATAGTTATTCAATGCTGATGCCAAACAGGCATCTCTGCAAGGCTAAAACTGCACTAAAGGAGGACTCTTCACAACAGCAGCTGCCAGAGGAACTGTGATGGCTAAATGAAAGATGTGTGACAGGGAAGTATTTTTCCTTTCCCAAACCTTGGAGAGAGCTGAGGAGGAATTCCACAGCACCCTCATGGGTTGCTGCAGCATTGCTGATAGGCCTGGCAGATCCAGCGGCTGCCCTGGGAGCCAAAACAGAACTGAGCTCTCTGCTCAGGATATTGTTTCCGTCTCCTTGCCAGAACCACTGCCAGGGCCTTTCCCATGGCTGCATTAGCAGTGGTACCATCCAGGAAGGCACTGGCAGCAGACATTAAGATATCAGAAGTGGTTTAACAAACACACAGAGTGCTCGGCTCACTTGGGAACAGCTGGTAAGAGTTGGGTGCCTGACTCTATTTTGTAAGGCCACACACACCGATTTTTACCATTTCACAATCCAGACCGAAGAGGGGGCTGCTGTCTGTCCTCTGCTGATCACACTCTGTGGAGATGTAGCCCTTGCATGCAGGGGAACCTGGAGGGAAAACACACCCAGGAATAAGAAAAAGACCTTTCTTCTACAACTCATATGACAAAACACATCACTAAACTATCCAAATTAAAAACAACCCCCAACATAACAAAACAACTAGACAGCCCTCGCTCAAAAACTGACCTTCTATGGGATAGTCATTTTTTTTCTGCTCTTCTAAAGTTAGAGTATAGCTTGTAAGGCCTTGTTTTTTTCTTCCGTATCTCTGAATGATGGGATCACATTGCAAGTCTGAGCTTTTAGCAATGCATTCACTGCTGGTGGAAGTCAAGCCTGGAAAACACAGAAGCACCTGTCAAGCTCAGACAGCACTCCCTACCTGCATGCAGTTTCTGCATCAGATGAACACTTACAGGCTGCACCATTCCAAATCACTACCTGGAACAACAGACTGGAGAGAGAGGGTCAGAGAAAAAGACAGACACACAGTCTTCTTAGCTTAAATCAAATTTATCTGTTTCTTTGATTAGATGTATCTTAGAATAAAATAATCACAAAATGGGTAGCAAAGCAACAGAGTTTGGGATTAAATATGTCAAAAACTTTCTCTCTTTTTGCATTCACTTTTGACAATCAGCCCAACCTGAGTTACTGAAGTAGTCAGGGTAAGAATTAGTCAGGGAAGTAGTTCATGGTTGAAGCCATTGTATGTGTTCCTTTCTAAACAAGTTTACCATGGCAGCACTGGGATTGCAGAGGATGCAAAGTCATAAATTTCTGTTCACAGTGAGTCACTGTCTTGAAAGAGACAATGCAAAGCCAAACAAAATACCTTGTGAAGTGTTTTGAGGTTTCAGGTTTGTTCCTTCTCCATACAGGCTGACTGGGAAGTTTGCAGAAGGTGTTAATGCGAATCTCTGTAAAAAGACATGTGTTAGTGACTTTGAAAGACAGGCAGACATAACAAGCAAATGGGGGGTTTATTGATCCCCAAACCAGCCAAATTCAGAGGAGGATGGATAAAGAAATAGTGGAAATACATTTGGTGTTTTATCAAGTAGAAAAACCCAACACAAAGCAAACCTGTTCCAATGAGGGATGATACAGGATTCTTTGTACTACAGAACAGATTTGCCTTGCCTGATATGATCAAGAAGGCAAGACTTTCTTTGATAGAAACTAAAGCCAGTTCCAGTCTTTCCAGTTAAGTTGTGATTTACATTTGCTGTAGTTCAGGAAGAACTCTCTAGAAGCTTGAATTCAAGTCCTTCTTTCTATCTTCCTTCAAAAATGTTGCTTGTAAGTCAGAAAATTAAAATAATTATTTTACTGATCTTTTTGGGAAATGGGAGAAACTTGACATAAAGTGCAAATAACAGAAGTGGTATTTTTCAACCAGTGGGATTAGCATAACTCTGTTGAGAGTCTCCTCACTCAGAGTAAATTCCAAATTATTGAAATTATTCCAAGATATTTATAATCTAATTGGCATCCTGTAGATGGAGGATACATAACAGTCAGAGGACTGAAGCATCAATAAACATTTCACCTGGTAAGGCTTCAAAGACATAAGTCTTGAAATCCTGTTCCTAATATCAAAGCCCTGTCCTTTGTTCTGAGCTGACAACTGCTGCAACTAGATCCTCTCGCTGTAAGAGTCAAGGATGGCCACATCCTTGGAAAAGGCAGTAATTCCGCTGCAGCCATTATCCCTGGGATGTGGTGTCAGGACAGGAAGAAGTTTAGAAGACAACGATGCAGTTTGGGGACTTACATGCCGGAACACTTTCCTGAGGTGTTTGAACTGTAAATAGAATCTGTAGAAATGGAGTTGGCTCATTTCGTGTAGAACAACAACCACAACCCCAGCCAGGTGGCTTTGGTGATAAATACGGCACCAGCTGCAGTTAAAAAAAGAGCAATAATTAAAAAAAAAATAACACAAAAATCAAAGCAAAACAATTATCAAGCACTCTTAAAAAAAAACGTTGGAACCAGCCCAGCTTTTAAGACAGTAAATGACAAAGTGCCAAATTACTTCAATAAGAAGAGGCTTTATAGCTTATCTCAAACAGCCACATATTGCTGGGAGCAACAGAATATGGGAGACAGAGAAAGAAGAGTTATTGCAAATTTCTGCTGCATAGCATTTCAAGACATGTATATCTCATTTATATGCATCAGAATGTGAATATACCAGTAGCTTCAACTGTAGTGATGCAGTCTGCTGAATTAATGCATCAAAATAAGTTTCACAAAGTAATCTTCTACTCACTATTAAAATCTAAAGTGGAGTGCTTTCTGCTTTGAGTTTCATTTGAAGATTCATTTAATTTCACCGTATTTTTGCCATTCAAGGTTATAAACCCTCCCCAGCCCTTCTCTTCCAGTACTGAGAACTTGCCCAGAGAAAGGGAGAAGTGATTAAAACGCTTTTCTCTAAAACACTCTATAGAACGCTCTGTTTCAATTATATCTAACATGAAATGCATTAATATTTGTGTTATTATTTTAACAGGGTATTTTGTTTCTCAGTGTGTGGAGCTTCTTCAGTTCCACAGCAGTCATTTAGTTTTTCAAAACTGCATGAAACAAAACTATGGAATGGCAGGATTTCTGCCAGAGGAGGAATTCTGCTTCCTGGCCAAGTCCAACAACAACTGCATCTGCACAATCCAGGCTGCCATCACGGCAACTCCACGGCGAGCACTCCAAACCCAGCATGGCCAGTGTTCCTTTAGGAATGCTCTCACACCACGGGGAAGACGAGACCAGGCTGGTTGCGGCTGTGGATGTACCTGGGCTGTGCTGCGCTGCGGCATTTCCCCAGAGCTGCGTATTTCAGCAGCTCATACAGCTGCTCCTGGCTGATTTCGGAGCCCTCGCCAAGCAGAGCTGCTGACAAACGACACGACTTTTCCTGTGGAAAGGGAAATGCTGCTAAAGAGAGGCTTCATGTAACCACACCAGTTCATGGAAAATGAAGGAAAAAGAAACTATTTGGATACAACCAACTACATTTAAAATAACTCTTCCACTCGTTACGGGCAAAAGTTGCCTTTCAGATCACACTTTAATATTAAATTTACCGTCAACTCAGGTACTCTAACTTGAAAGATTTATTTAATAAAGATTAACATAAGCAGATGTATACAGTAAGGAGACAACTGATACGCAAATACAATGTCCTGCTCTCT
Organism: Struthidea cinerea; assembly: GCA_013397865.1. Lineage (NCBI taxonomy): Eukaryota > Metazoa > Chordata > Aves > Passeriformes > Corcoracidae > Struthidea > Struthidea cinerea. The sequence goes on from VZTI01001766.1 coordinate 2,160,004, forward strand.
CAGCCCTTTCCACCACTTGCTGCTGTAGAGCTTTAAACATTAGTACAAGTGTTACATGCAGTCAGTCCATGTGAGGTTTTCTCTATTTACAGTGTGGGATCTGCTCTGCCAGAAGGGTTTGCTGACCCCTGCAGGGAAAAACGCTTCAGTAAAATCCAAGGAAGCTGCAGAAAGCAAGCACTGAGTAGATGAGGTGGGGACTGTGCCACACACACAGCTCAACACAACAGTTCTTTAAGCCTGGCTGCACAAATTCTTCTAAAGGCTAATTAGCAAGTAAATGCAGCATTTTGGAGACCTCCACTGACCAGACAGCCTGTTCCAAAGAACTCCTGCAAAAATTTTAAAGATATTCTTTTTATATGTGATGAAAAGATATCAAGGTATACAGGGGGAAAAATGCCACACAACACTACAGGATGTAAAACCTCACAGCATAAACAACCACTGGAAGTTGTTTTCCCCTGCACACTAACAAGCCTTGTGCTCAGTAATTTGGACAGAGCCTGCCCAAATCAGGGACTGAGCTGTTGTGCTCTTAAAGGTATTTGTCATTGGGTAAGGAAGTTAAAGAGAGGTGACAGCCTTCGTGGTTCCAGTGGTTAAGAATCATCTGGCAACAACAGCACAGGCTGGTGTAATTGCTAGTGCCTCATCTCTCATGCTAAGTGAGACAAGTAATGACACCGTTGTTTTCAATACGGCCTAATTAAAGCTTTGCAAAAAAACCCAAACAACGAGCAGAGATTTTAATTCACCAAATAGAGAGTACTGCCAACCACAGGAATTTGTCTCCAACCGGGCACAAACTGATCTCACAGACTGGACATGCCAACTTGTGTTCCAGGGGCACTGACTCAGTGTACCGGGGGTGAGGTGTCACCGCGGGGCTGCTCTGCACCCTTCAGGCGTGCATGTGCTGAGCACGCACAATGCTTCTTTCAAGATCTGCTTTGTTTATGAGAAGATTATATTGGAGAATGTATCTATTTTTTAAACAAAATTCCTTAAATGTAATGCTGAGCACTCCAAATAAGTTCTTTTCCACATTCCTTGAAGCAGAATCCAAGCCATTACCAGGTTCTCCAGGGCAGTGGGCACGGCCCCAAACCTGCCAAGGTTCGCGAAGCGTTTGGACAATGCTCTCAGGCGCATGGTGGGATTGCTGCGGTGTTCCGTGCAGGCCCAGGAGCTGGACTCGACGATCCCTGTGGATCAACTCAGGGCATTCTATGATGATACCTGCAAGCACTGTCTGTAGCCGGCCCTCCCAGGACACTGCCCGTGTACACGGCTTTGTTGAGGTCCCAGCACCCCAGCGTGGGACACAGCAACACCCCCGAGAAGCGGCCGTAAGGGACACGCGGCCCGCACCGCGCTCCTCGCAGCGCCGGGCGCTCGGCTCTCACCTCGGGGCCCAGGCCCGGGCCGCCGCCAGCCGCCTTCCGCCTCTTCCGCGCCCGCGGCCCCTCCGCGGCCTCCCCGAGC
>VZTI01001766.1:2169407-2204878 GCA_013397865.1 Struthidea cinerea
GGCCGGCGGGCGCTCGGGGCGCCGGCGGGGCGGGGGAGCGGCACCCCGGGGCCTCGGCTGCCGCTGTGTGTGGGGAACGAGCCGCGTGTGTGTGGAAGGAGCCGTGTGTGAGCACCACGCCCACGGAGGTCCCAGGTTCTGCAGGCGAACCCCGGCGCAGCCCCGCCGCTGGCTGGAGCAGAGGCCCGGCCCGTGCCCGTGCGCCCCGGGCCCGGCGCGGGCTGGGAGCTGGGCGCTGCTGCTCGGTGCTCACCAGCAAATCGTGCCTCTGTGAAGTTTTCAGATCACGAGGAGCGGCTCTCTGGAAGCGACAGGGAGGAGGATGAGGACGATGTCGAGGCAGCCCTGAAGAAGGAGGTTGGCCAGATCCGTGCCTCGACGGAGCAGAAGCTGCGGCGGTTCCAGTCGGTGGAGAGTGGTGCCAACAACGTGGTCTTCATCAGAACCCAGGGCATAGGTGGGACTTCAGCTGATGCTGAGTAATGCAAACTGCTCTGAGCGCTGTTAGTAAAAGGCCACAGAGTGTGGCTTCCGAGTAACACGCGTATATCGAACAAATAGCCTTCCCTTTGGCTGTGCCACTGAATTCTGTCATTAGTGAAAAAGCTAAAGGTAGTGGAAACTGCTTCGACAGAATAATCTTTGATTCTCCAGTTCTGGTATAGTAAAACAACACTTTATATAACGGGGTTTGAGGCTGGCAGCAGTGCAGCCAAGTGTGCATTTCCTCAGCTTATTATTTAGAAGGGGAAGAAGGGAGATAATGCCTTCAATTTGTTGCTCATACCCAACCGTATTTCTTGTAGAACCTGAGAACCTGGTGCACCATATACTGAAGGATATGCACACCACTAAAAAGAAGAAAACAAGAGTCATTCTGCGCATGCTGCCCATTTCTGGAACTTGCAAGGCTTTTATGGAAGATATGAAAAAATACACGGAAACGTTTTTTGAGCCTTGGTTTAAAGCCCCTAACAAGGGTACTTTTCAGATTGTTTACAAAGCTCGTAATAACAGCCATATGAGTAGGGAGGAAGTAATTAAGGAATTGGCAGGTATGTATGGATATCACATGAAACAGAACAAGTTTACGTGGACAAGTATATTGCATGCACAGCATGGGTCAGACTCTTAAAAGTGGTCATAATGGACATACATATTTGTTGCTCAAAACCTGTATGTTGAATTTTAAAAGCTTCTCTAAGACTTAAAAAAAGTCTTGACATCAGTATTCCTTGTTGGTGTTGATGTCTTAAGAGACTGTAAGCAGAAGAGAGAACAGTGTTGAATATAATTTTCAGTATCAGTTATATGTGCTTTGAAATGACTGCTGTCAGGCTTTCTCTCTGGATGCTGTATTGAAATAATAACGTTACTATTTCTGTTCAATATTTGGCTCATAAAATAGCTCTGCCTTACTCGAGTATTTTGTCTCTCAGTAATTGCAGTGGGATATTTTTTCAGTTACTTCAGTCCTACTGGTGGTATATTCTGCAAGTCCTGCTCTGTTCTGCTATTTTAAGATATAACTGAGGGGGATCTTGCTTTCTCTCTCTTGATTTTTATCCATTCAGTAAGACATGCTTATGCTCTTAAACAGTTTTTCCAGCATCTTTTAAACTACATCTTCTTTTACAGGAATTGTGGGCAGCCTCAATCCAGAAAACAAAGTCGATCTTAATAATCCACAATACACAGTTGTGGTGGAAATAATAAAAACCGTCTGCTGCTTGAGTGTGGTGAGGGACTATGTTCTGTTCAGAAAGTACAATCTACAGGAGGTGGTGAAGAGCAGCAAAGAAGATGCACAACAAAAGTCAAGTCTGACAGAAGAACAGAATTCAGAGGTAGTTAAAGCAGAAACTGAGGAGAAGAGCTCTAAAGAAGTAAAAGAAGAGAACAAGAATCAAAGTGAAATAGAATCTGAGCCCAAGGGGAATGATGCACTGACAGTGTAGAAAATGTGATAGAAGGGAAAGGTAAACATAATCCAAACATATAAAAAAAGTTGCCCTAGTGTTCTGAAAGCGTGTTGGATTGAGGAGAGGGGGTTTTGGTTTGAAATCCTGGTTTTGAAATCCACTTGTGTAAGAATTTTAATGCTCGTTGCAGGTGGGACTGACATTACAGCAGATGTGAGGGTGCTCGGGAGTGCATCACCTTTCTGGTGAAGCTTGCTGTCCTCCAGCTTTGTTGTGCATTTCCTGTACCTGGCACTCAAAGCAGCAGTCTGTGCATGTGTCTGTAGATGTGGCCATCCTGACATGTGTGGACTCTCCTTTGTTTTATCTGGAAGCTACAGAAGCCAAAAGGCAGCACAGAAACAGCTCTGAGCAATTATTGACGGAAGTGAGATCTGGTAACAACGCAGAGGGTTTTGGGAAGGAAGTGATCTGACAGCTGCAGAACTCGGTAACATTTTTGTGTGTGAACAACAGAATGAGGTAAATCCAATAATTTGATGGAGGGTTTTATACATATATTTATATATACACAAGGATATGCTGTATTGAAATGAATGGGAAGAACTGTTATATATAAATACTTGAATATTATGAGATGAATTAGAGTAAAAGACTGGACTGTTCTGGAACAGTAGAAGTACAGTGCAGGCATTGCAGATGGTTTTATCAAAAACCACGTGTGTTTACATTAGCTATGTATGCAGCACTTACTGGTTTGTAGTAAATGCTGGTGTCACTGAATGGAGTCCTTTTGAGTAATTTCCTGCAAATAGCATTTTGCTGCTCTTTCCAAAGACTCAATCCTTGGGAGTTTTTATAAAGTGTTTTTATTTTTATTTTTTTTTCTTAAGTCTCAAAATTTGAATTTAAATACTGCTTGGAAACTTCTCATGAAAGAAGCTCTCTATTATACTAGATAAGGGGAATTAAATCTTAATTTTTGGTACAGTTTTAGCTTTATGGTATTAATTTTGTTTCAGATTGAAAGTAATGCTAGTGAGTCTTTCTGTTGTCTTGCTGTTACAGTGGACTGTCCCTGTGACTTCTAAAAACCAACCAAAACCAGTGCAGCTATAACTTGCTTTCCAGCAGGGTTTTGAATATGCTTCCTGTACAACTTTATAGCTTTAGTATTCCATTTCTGGCATAAAATGGGAAAAGACTTACCTTGAAGAACACAATTTGTTACTTGTCTTGGTTTAATGAAAAGGATGTCTTCAAGTTTCTCATAATTTATATTTTCCTCTTCTTTCAAAATAATTTTAGAAGTTGGAAAATGAAGATGACTTTTTTTCCCCTAATCCTATCTCCCTTGCAACGCATTTATTAAAACTCTGCTTTCTTACCTCCCGTGGTGTTTTCTTTAAATTTTTGAAGGTTTTTGTGTGTGGATTAAAACATCCATATCTCATGTCTAGGTCACACAAAGGGAAGAACAATTTGAGACCAGATGTCTGTTGGTGGCTGATGTTGGTGATCATGATTCATGACAGCCTCCTTATCTTCTAAGGACAATGACTCAGGGGAGTTAGTGGGATTTTTTGTTTTCTTTCCTCCTCTCTCTCACTGACCTGTGTGCCTACAGGACTTACAGTTTACTTCTGATTTTTCACAATTTGCACTTACTGAACGTTCATTGTTAGCACATTAATTCCCTGGCTTCTCCACTGTGCCATCACTTCTGGGCTAAGTGGTGTGCTCAGACAGTGCTTCAGCGTTCTGAATTCAAACCTTCATGTAAAAACTATAAGACATTATTACAATCTCACTTGCATGAAAAGCCAAATAATTGCTGACGCTGTCAGTGCTGAGGAAGAATGTTGCAGTGCCCAGACATCAGCTGAAGAGGTGATACACTCTGGAATGTGGTGTACCTAATTTGTCCTGGTGCTGACTTGAAACACAAGGACCATCCCTTGGCATGAAACCCTGGCTCTGAGGTTCACTCTTCCCCTTGTGCTAGATTAAAACTCAGATTGGCTTGAGAAGCTTGAAAACAATTTATTTTAAGAGCAAGCCAACCTCACAGCCTCGGTGTTTTCCAGTACGGACTTGTCTTTCTTGAGGGTCACAGCTGTGTGATTAAAATATTAATTTACATGTAATTCAACTCAGTTATCATTTCAGTAGTGAAATACAGTAGGGGAGAGCTTTAAGTAACACCAGTAACTCCCACTGATTGGAAGCAGCTGGTAATATCCTGTGCCCAAAAGAATCATGCTGCAAAATCCTTCCTGTGTTATATTCCTATTCAAATAACAATCACCCTGTGGTTGTGTCATCTTAAACCAGCTAATCCTGTAAACCTAAGAGGCTTAGTTTTGTGGCCTGCCTGGAAAAGAACATGAAATATGAGTAACTGTTCATTGTGGGCATGGTGTTCTTACGTTTAAGATTGCTCTGGGATCAAACTGTGGCGTGGCATGTACAAAAACGCTCTGCCAGGACTGGTGTTTGAAAAGGTTTGGCTTGGCAGGCAAACACTGCCCGTTGCTGCCAGGTTATGTGTGGGCAGTCTGTCCCCAGGCCAGCTATGTCCAGTGCTGGCTGGTGGCTCCAGCTGCCCAGGAGCTCCCACTGCAGAGCCCCAGAGCCTCCTGGCCAGCTCAGCCAGCAGCCGAGGCAGCCCAGGACTTGGGCAGCAGGGAAGTCGGGGCAATTCTCCTGCCAGGTAGGCAGACTGACAGTGCTCTGTTGAGAGGATTCCTAGAGACATTAAGTTCATTTTGCAGTGCCCTTTTTAGCCTTTCATAGCCAAAAGCTGTTCACATTGGCCTTATTGTCACCAGGTTTCAGGAATATGGATTGGAATAATTTGTATAGAGTATTTTTCTTCGTCCTTTAGAGGGTAAATAGGCCACAGCTGTCAAGAAAAGAGTAATTCCTGCCCACTTTTCTGTATTGTTTTATAGTCTTATATAACAAATCTAGACATCCTAAGGCTAACTATTTTATAATTAGCAGTTTGGCTATTCCTAAATATTCCTTTTGTATATGAAAAAGAGACTAAATTGCCTCCTCTCCTACCCCCTTAGAGGTATCTAATTAATTAATGGGATACAGGTGTACAAGAGTGTTTAAACATGAGGAAATTTCCACTAGAGGTAACTCTTAACGGGGTTAAGGTAGAAGGCACTTACTGGAACAAATGGCTGAAGTTCAGGCACTCAGCCCTGCTGCTTTCAGACACAATTAGCTTTGTTTTCAGTGACTGGCACTTGGATGCAACCGAGCCCACCCCAGGAGCAAGAGCAGCAATTGTAATAACGCACTTGGCCTTCGAAGGCAGCGATCGATAGCCAGTGTCTGGTGCTGTCAGTTGTGTGTTCCTGGGATGGTGATAACACCTGAAAGCGCAATAAAATTGGAAATTTATTAGGTATTTTTCCCTTTTGGTCCCGATCACTTCACAGCTCTTCCTGATTTGTTGAATACCAGCACCGTTCAATCCGGAAATGAGAAGGTGGTAAAACAAGTCTCACACATCTGACCTTGAATAGAGATATGCAGACTTGAAGTGCAAAATAGCTTCTGTGTCTGTGAGGTCCTTTGCTACAGGCACAAGGAAAGTAGAACGCATAACTCTGAGGCAGAAAACACTAGAAGCTTTAACTTGAGTGTCGCAGTTACACTGATTGAACACAAGGCACAGAAAGTGAAAGGAAAACGATGAAGGTAATTACATCAGTTGTAAGAGATTACCCCAGCCACCCCTTTGATTGTCAAATGTTCAAGCAAGGAAGTTGAATAAGAAATATAACTGTTCAATGAATTGTTAACTTCTGGCAGAGAAGGTAATAAACCACCTACAGACCATTAGGAATTCACCTGTTTGAACACAAGCCACGCTCAGCAGCCACCACTCTGGGATTCGAGGTGGAATCACTAAACCTCTCTCTCCTCTTTGCAGACTGCACGGCCCAGAGAGCACAGTGGCCACTTTTTGGGACACAAAACCCAGCTCTTCAAAGCTCCATTTAATTAATCTCCTTTTCCATTTCTGCTCCTAAAAAAATAAAGTCTCAACTATCCTCTGGTTTCAATAGTGCAAGCTCAGATCCATTTGGGTTAATGTAATAGCCACAGCATTTTGTGCATTTGTTTTCTCTCTATTTTTGACCTCAGACAATAATGAGCTTTGTAGCTGGAAAGCAAAGGAACATCCATTTCAGAGCTAAAGGGTGTGAAGGAGGTGAGATCCACCTGCAGAACCCTCCTGGCACAGCCTCGCCTGGGACTTGTGTTTATTAGCCAGTTAATAACAATTAGTTGTCCTGAAAGGTCATCAACAGCTTTGCTACAGAGCACGTTGGCTGTTTACCCAGACTCCTGCTACCAGCAGAAGAGTTTATGGGTAGTGCGTAGTGGGTTTACAGCAGAACCAGGAAAATCCAAGATAAATAACCCCCTGCTTTTTATTTTTCTTCGGTTCACTGGTGTTTTTGTGCTCTGATTAAATACAGCCTTGGTCACAGAGTTCAACTACTACTTCTATCTTCTGAATCGAGTGCTGTAGCAGCACTGTGTGAAGTGCAAGGGCTACAGAGATGTAACAAGAAATGTGAGATGTGACCTAGCAGGGATGATCTAAACCTCTGCTGCACCCATAGCCACATAACAGCTTGACTGTTATGGAAATATCTCAGTCTGAACTGACACCTCAGTCCAGGAAATCCTTGATTATATTTAATCCTGAAACTCTGTGCAACACAGTACGGGCCGGAGCTGGCAGTCTGATCGCCAGCAATGATTAAAAAACATTCTCACAAAATAATATTTGGCACAGAGTTACTTATATCATGGCTTTCAGTGACAGCACTGCAGACACAAAAATAAGGGCCAGTCCATTTTTCCCTCTTCTATCCCTATTTTCAAAAACCTTTTCTCCCATGTACAATTTAGAGTTACAGAGAACATATTGCTTTAGAAATATTCCATAGCAGCAGACGAGCAATGTGTATCTTCCACCCTTGCTGAGAAGGTTGTCCTCTTAAAAGTGACAGGGAACAGGATGCTGGAATACACAAAGTCCAGGATGAGCTTGTTCTGGTGAGGAGCTCAGCAGCAAAGAGCATCGAGCACCGCTCTGTGTGTCTGTTTCTTCCTTTGAATGTTCCCAGAGATCATCTCTGACAGCTACTGAACAAACCCCAACTTGTCTGTACAGAGGAATAACCACACTTAGCAGTTTCATTCCAAGCTGTGCTCCTTTTCTGCGGCAAGCCTGCAAATTGAAAAGCTACGGGCTCTTTGTAGGATTTAGCTGGCAGGTAGCACATTGCTCCCAGTGCCCCACAAAAAGAACAAGTTCTGTTTTAGAGAAACAGAGAATATCAATTGGCTGACTCAGTAGTTCCTCAAGTCACGAGTGCAGGACAAACACCCCCTCTGAAACTGAGCACAACCTCCACTTCAAAGGGAGCAACCGAGGGGCTTTGTGTGGCTTCTTGAAACCCTGGGCAGCGAGGCAGAGCGAGGGCTCCTGCCCACACATCAAACGGAAATGTTTTGATTCACCAGTGTGTTTCTTCCTTCTTTCCTGGTCGGGTTCAGGTTTTGTATCACTGCAGAGCTGTGAGAACGCGTTGGCAAGTCTGGCTGACCCACCGTGCAGCCTGAGCTGGCTGTGCTGCAGCAAACCTCCTGAGCAAGCCCTTCCCTGCTGCAATGAGCAACCTGTGCCTCTACCAGGGCTCGGGGGAAAATCCAGCCAGGTCTGTTTAAAACCCAACACAGACCACTACCAAAACCCAGGAACCTGCTGCAGGATTGTACTTCTAAAGTTGCTTTAAAATCAATTAGTTTCATAGTTCATAATTAGATTATATTAAAAAATTTAGTACTTACATGGAATAAATGGATTACATGAAAAATCTGATTACCGCACTTCAAAGTGGGTTACTTTTCCAAAAAGTACTCATATTTGAAATCTGAATGTCCTTAAAAAGAATCAGATGCTGAAATTGTGGCCAGATTACATTTTTCAATGTTTTTTTTGATTGCTCTTCAAGATCTAATCCAATTTCTTGTTTGTCTGTTCCAAAATTTGCATTACATTTAAAATATTCAACATGTTTTCCCTCTGTTCTGACTGAATGAAGGGGAGAAAAAATAATCTCTCAGAACAAAGCTGTAATATAAGAAAAGGGAAGGGAAGTTCAAAACCCTGCTGCAGCCAGATTTGAGCACAACCTTATTTTGTTCACTTTTCCTCCAGTAGAATCACATTAAACAAACTACTTGCTCTCATGGGGGATTTAATTTTCTACACTCACTAGAAACCTGTGAGATTGTGTTTGAAGATAACTGTATTTTGGATTTTAAGGACTGTAAAGGAACCTATTAAGAAATGAGCAGCTGCTGAGCTCTGTTGCTCTGCCACAGCTGATGGAAGCTCAGACAGCGATCATGAGTTCTGGTCTGCATCTTAAATCTAACACTTGAGTGTGATGGCCAAACTTGGCAAATTACCCCTTCTCTTACTGACCTTTTCAATAACAAACCCTTTTCAAACAGATAAGCTTACATACATTTCATTTGCAAATGGTGTTCATCTTTTATTCTTACAGGATGACTGTTTAGACCCAGATCAAGTATTAGCAGAAGAGTTGGTTTTATAGCAACAATCTGAAATCCATTTGAATAACTAAACCCAAACTCACCTAAAGGCTGCTCTGTTTTTCATTAAGGCTTAATTCCAACTTTTGGTATTGTGGGAAAGGAGATGAAGTTGTAGGTCACTTATAAAATGCTCCTGCTCAATGGACTGGCTAAAGTAACACAGGCAGTGTCACAAAAATCACAATCCAGAAAATCTGCAGGACCAAGTTCCAAACCCATTCTGGAAATGTATTAAGCATTTCAAGACGTAAAACTAAATATTAACTTTCTTACTAATGCAAGCAGAGCAATTTTATGTGCCAAATGCATGCACGAAGCATATATTTATACACACCATATGTACGTATATGTGCAACATTAGGCACATACTGTGAATTTCTGCAACTTACTTGTTTCTCATGATGCATGACAGCATCATCTATAAAAGGATTATTTCCCACATACTGAACATAATCTCAATGCTCATTTCATTTACCTCAGAGGGGTTTTAAAAGCAAAAGATGGGATCTTATGTTCATATCTACTTCAGAACAGTTTTCAGTGTAAATACGTTACTTGTGCAAGTCAGTAGTCTTACACTGTGCATAGTAACATACCTCACAGTTTAAAAACATGGCAAATTCTTCCAACCTTGCATTGAGAATTCCACTCCTGGCTAGTGCTTGAAGAGACAAGATGCTTTCAAAAGAAAGGACACCTACACGTGGTTCTCATCCTACCACCAAAAACCTGGATTTTGACTCTATCCAATAACACTGCTAATCCTCCATCTCTAACAATACACTTCCAGGACTTTTACTGTCCAGAAAAACCAGAAAAAAAATGTTCTTTTGCAACCTCTTCATAATGTTGCATTTTTGGAACCCATATAGTGACCATACCAGTCTCCATGTCCTTTCCATAAGCTTTGGATGTCAGGGTAAACCCTCAGGAAATAGTGAATCAAAGTATGTTTGACGTAGAACACCTTTCCAGATGTGGGCGTTACCTTTCCTATTGTCTCTTGAGAATAACATCAAATAGAAGCTGGGCTCTAAGAGGGATGGTGAGGAGGTCTCAAAGGGAAAGGCTATTGAAGTTGCCTATTGAAAATTTTATTTTTCAGCCAGAATAATACAATTCAGTCAAGTACATTGGAAACTCTGCAAGCAGGCACAAATATCACATCTTGATGTTACCTGTAGTTTTTGATGCTCAGGCATTTTACAAAAAGAGATCAGAACGAGGGCAGTTAGTGTAGTGAAATTTATATAGCGCTAATGGAATGAAAGAAGTTTTGTTAAATTCCAGACAATGCTATATCCGTCCCCACTCTTTGTCTCTTAATTCATTCCTCTTGATCTTCCCAGTGACTGTCTTTGGCAGCTCTTTGACAAATTCCACCTGGGTAAAATAAAGAGAGAAAGCAATGCAGCATGTTCTACAGAGCTGGTTTTCCAAGACTCGCTCTCAGCATATGTGGAAAACGAAGAGGATTCCCATCAGTAAGAACTGCCTGCCCCAAATCCAAGCCACACCAAAGCAGCACATTGTGGTCCTTGTGAAACCTTCTCTTTGGCTGCCTGGGTGGCCACACATCTGTACAGCTGCCTCTCAGCTCACCGAGCCGAGTACAGTAACTTACAGCAGAAGGGCAAACGCCTGCATGGTGTCAGAGGTCTGAGAGGAATGACAAAAAGAAGAAAAAAAGGATTTTACAGCCCCAAGATCTTTAATGGTTCTTAGTTCTGTGAGTTCTGCACAAGTGAACTAAGGCACTGCAGAAGCTCTTTTCCTGTGGTGCTGGGATTACTGAGAAACACCAAGGGCATCCTCTTGGGCTTGTGTCTGTTTATTAGTTGTGATGATCAGTAGTCAAAAACTTATTCAGGTTCAGTCATGTGCTACCCTAAAGGCACTGGCAACTGCTCGTTTGAAGGTTAAATACAAAACAGAGAATTACGGTTGTGAGTCTGACTTAGAACATGGAGATCTAACTGGGATGTACAAAACCTAGAAAATTTTGAGAAATTTGAACAAGTACTTTACGCAAATGCATGAAAAACAATGTAAACTAATGTTATTTAGGAAGTTATTGCTAATGTTACTCTGGAGCCAGTGCTCTGGATGAATCTTTACTGCTGTCTCTTTCAAGTGAACCATGAAAATCTAACTGGTAATTCTCCTGAGATTTATGGAAGGGTGCCCTGTTTTAAAGCTTCTCCTCAGAAGTATTTACCTTTCTAGGGTATTTATATGGAGCAGTAGTTTTCTTGACATGGTCCTGCAAGTCACGAGTTAAGCTCTTCAGGTCAGTGGATGAAAAGGCTGGGGACAGAACCACAAATGCTTTCACGACCTGTAAGGTAAAATCAACAGAAGGGATCTGACACCATCTGTTTTGAAGGGCTGATGTGCAGGTTACCAGTGAGCAGTGCTGCCCAGAGCCACAGCAGTCGTGAGGAACAGAGAAACCAGCACATGATAAGAAAGGATTGTGCCCAGCTTCTGCATGTCTATGTGCAGAAGGGAAAGTTTAAAGCGTGGTTTTCGTGCCCTCATTACAAATGAGAGCCTTTGCCCTTTTTTCTCGGCGGCAGTCAAGAGCAAGGGACAATAAAAGGTGTCTCTGGAGTCGTCCCTGAAGCTAAGGGATGTTTTGTTTCCCTCTGAAGTTCACACTGAGGACAGTAAGCCCTGTTATCCCAGCACAGGACTGTGCTTCCCCCACACCTGCAGCCCATGTCTAATGCTTGGCAATTACAGCAGAACTTTGGCTACACCAAGAGCCATAAATGACAATTTCAGTGTATACACAAATACTTAAGAGCAAGGGCAAAGTAAGCATCACAGTAATGTTCTCCACAGAGACGACCTGGGGATGAAAAGAAGCTCGGAAGAGCAAAGGCATGTAACTGGGAAGGGATTTTGCTTCTCAGCCCCACTGGGATTATCCATGGTTGAAGCAGATGTGGTGCTTAGGTTTATTTGTGGATCTGGCAGTGCTGGGTTCATGGCTGGACTCAATGATCTCAGGGGTCTTTTCCAGCCTAAAGGATTCCATGATTCTATGATGACATTACTGCCTTAGAGCTGTACATTATTCAGCTAAGTAGAAATTTCTTTATATCATTATATGTTTGGACAAATGCATTGCTTTCCCCCCTCTGTTCAGCATCGTTACCTCTCCTCTGAGGGGGTCTGGGCTGCTGACAACAGCTGTTTCTACCACAGCTGGGTGCTCTATCAGGGCACTCTCTACTTCAAATGGCCCGATGCGATACCTAGGCAAGGAAAAATAAAAATGAGATTTGGCTCTTTTTGTTTTATCTGGAATAACCAGTACCAAATGTTTTTTAATTGTCATGTTGAAGAGAAAAACCAAGCCAGAACAAATCAACAACCAACTGTGGAAGCTTTAGGTGAAATGGGCAAGCTGGCTGGGTTAGAAGCAGGAGCACCTCATGGTGCTCATGTGGCAGAGCACTGCTGGGGCTGTGGATCCTTCTCCATCTGCCCTCTCTCCTTGGGGCTCAGGCTGGAGCTCCATCCCACCCCAATAGCTGGGGTCTGCAGCAGCACCTGGTGCCACATTATGGTATCACATCATACAGATCTTTCATTTCCACACGTTAAAAATAAATTGTTTCAAAAGCTCTTTGAATCCAATAGAGATTTCTTCAATTTTAGTCAAAAAATAAGCTAGGTAAACATCCCTCCTTTGCCAGATGGACTCTTCATTCTTTGTTGAAACACATGAGAGGTTGCAGGGGAAATGGATGCAGCATCGTCACCAAGATGATCATCGTGCTGTGGGTCTGTGAAAAGCTAATAATAACAGCAAGTGTTCCAAAGGTCAAAACATTCCTATCACAGGATTATGATGGCAGAAGCTCACCAGGACACAGCATTTAAGACTATGCAAAGGCAGATTTAGAATGGGTGTGTGCAGACTGACCCTGAAGAAATGATGATGTCATCGTCTCTGCCAATAAACTGGAAATATCCATCTTCATCCATAATCCCTCTGTCTCCAGTGACATAAAAATCCCCACGTTCACTTTCTGCAGTTTTCTTAGGGTTATCCTTAAAGTGGTTTACAAGCAGTAGTTTAGATTTTAAACATGCATTCCCTGAACATTGTGCTATAACACACATAACATCAAATGCACTGGAACTTAATTTTTCAATCAAGGATGTTGATATTGCTATAAAATACAATAAAATAGGTTTAAAATAATTTCTATTTGCTAAGAAAAAAATTAACTCGATCTTAAATAATTTTCTTTCCTTTTCTAACATCCACCAATCCAAATAAACTAATTACTCTGGTAATAAATAATAATATGGTGATAAATGTTCAGCCTTTTGGACCACTATGCAATTGGAGAGATTTTGGAGAGATTGGTAGTGCTGGTGAGGAATAAAAAAAAGTTCTTACTAAATATTCAGAGAAAAAACCAAGTGGCCTTATAGGTTTGCTTCTGACAGCAATTTCCCCCTGTTGTCCTGGAGGCAGGATATTGGCATTTTTGTCTATGATCTGGAATGGAAAACAGCTCTTATTTTAGTCCAATGGAAAAACAAACGCCAAACACAAATCCAACCCAACAAAAAATCCCCCATAACAGAATCTAAAGAGCAGTCAACAAACCTGAACATCATAAAGGGGAGCTGCCTTCCCCATTGACCCAGGTTTAATCTTCATTCCTTTAAAAGCAGAGCAGATTATTCCCTGTAAAAATCAAAATCAAACTAAAGTTTTCCAATAGAAAAATCACTACATTCACACTCAATTCATTAAAGTCATTTCTAGACTAATTCCAAAGTAAGGAATTAAGATTCATAGGATCCTATATGTCCGTGCTGGATAGTGCAGATAAGCAAAATGATAAAACTCCCTGAAAGAATCCTGTTCCATTATGTGTGAAAAATGCATGTCCTCTGCTAACCTCAGACTCAAACCCTTAGATTCGAACTCTGCCCTCTTGACTGTCACTGTTACTTGGAATTAGCTTAAGGACACTTGTGGAGGTATTACAGCACACTCCCTCCCAAAGCCCCGTGTTTCTGGCAGGTTCTGTGAGGAGAGCCGTGAGAGGGAGTTGTTGCAGAGGTTACCAGGGAAGGGGATTACCGAAACATTCACAGAAATGGGAAGGAGGCAACAGCCAGAAGGAGTTGCAAAGCTGGAAGAGGCTATTGGCCCTACAGCTGTACCGTTTCAGTCTGGCCGTACACTTCATGGATGTCCAGCCCCGTCTGGCTCTTCCACTGCTCCATGACTTCTGGGTTCAGCGGTTCCCCTCCACTCATGCAGCACTTCAGGTTCCTGAATTTGTATCTTCACGGGGAGTTGAAAACAAGAAAGGCAGTACTTAAATCTATAGGGCGAGAGCAGGAGCAGGCAAGGGCAGAGAGCAGGGGAGAGCTGTTTGCTGAGAGAGTTAGTGCCACGAAGGGGGAAATCTGGGGATCCCTGATCCTTCTGCTCCCGGGACAACGGGAATATCAGTCTGTGCCCAACACTCTACCTGTGAGTAGCAGCAGTCAGGGTTAAACATGCGAGAAATAAAATTTTTGCTGAAGTCAGCTGGGATTATGAACAACCAAATTCTGATCTGCTGAGCCAGGGCCCCGATTGCTGACCCTCTGCAACAGGCCAAGTGAGAAAGTTCAAGAGGGAAGGAAGGAACAATGACAGGCAGTGAGAACTGGAGCAGGGGGTGAGGTACAACTGCCACAAGAAATAATTCCCTCACAGGTATGCTGACATGCACTTTCTAGGATGAAGCCCTTCCCAAAGTGTGGACAATTCATGTGGTAAACAAAAATTATGACAAATTATTTAACAGACTCTCAGTTTCATACCCACAAGTTCAGTAGCAAAAGTCTCAAATTTCTGAGGGAAAGCATCAAGTTTTTCTGTTTGATCAAAAAACTCAGCAAAACTCAAATTTTGCTTGATGGTCTTCTCATGAAGGATATTTTAAACTAAATTATTGCCCTATTTTTGGTCAAGCAGTTAGATATGGGAGATGACTGAAGTTTAGTTGGGGTAAATTAAACAGAAGTAAATAATTTCTTGACGTACTTGGAGAGATCATTTTGCACCAGCATGCGGAACAATGTTGGAGCACCGACCAGGGCATCAATTGGGAATCTGCAGAGAGTCTAGAGGGTTAAACAACAAGATGGACGTGAGAAGCTCAGACAAAAAACTGCCTTGGGAATGTACAGTAAACAGGTGACACAGAAAGGAGAAGCACATCTGCCCCCTGTGTAAAAGCACCAGACCCTCTGTTGGGTGAGGAACCCTCCTGCAGCTGGTGCAATATTCTATATTGTACATTTGCACACCAGTTTGAATATTTGATGGGATAAATCCCATGCTAACACATCTACCTGACACCAGGGCCCCACAGCTTGGGGCATGGCCAGAAGAAGGACATCTCTGCCGACATCATGGGGAGGTTTTCACTTTAATCTTGGCCAGTGTGGGCAGAGCAACGCCTCGCTTTCTGCATTAGTATCAACTGATATTGCTTCCAGAGTCACTAGAATGAACGGCAGGCAATCAGTGCTGCTTTTGGATGATTTGCGTTCATGTGCACACCAGCTATGAGCAAAATGTATGAACGGATTGCGTGTTTGTCCCCTCCTGGATACATTAAAAATGAGAGCAGGGGCTTTACACAACAAATACGGCATCTCAAACACTGCTCTAAACACAGCCCTCATGAAATCTGTGGATGCTGTCAAGAATTGTTTTTGGCACCCTTTCTGCAGATGAATACACCTCCATGAGTTTTTCCCTTACATTTAGGATGACTGCTGATTCAGTCTGTGGTAGGTTATGTATAAAGATGCATGATCCAAAAACCCAGGGATCAAAAAAAGATGCTATTGAAGTTAGTATCCATCCTGTGTCTGCTGTGTTCCATATCATGTCAGAGGGAGTCAGATCCAACCAGTACCTGATAGAACAGAAAAAGAGAGTAAGAGATATTAACTGGAAGATTGAGACACTGGGGATGATCCTAATCCCTAGAAATTTGATGGGGTTTTTACTCTGATTTCAAAGGGAGAAGGACTGGGGGTGTACACTGGCATTTCTTACTCAGTAATTTTTTACAATAGTTCTACTATGCAGCTTCAATTATCTTGTGTCTTTCATACCTTTCACTTAAAAGGGGTCTGAAACCAAGACTGCCCTGGGAATGTTGAGTCATCTTTGGAGAACCTGTAGTTCCACTGGTAAAGAAGATAATCATGGGGTCTTCAATCCTGGTTTTGATGCAGGAATGGTCAGCAGATTGGTTTCTGTAAAAAGGAGAATGCAGTTATGACTTCAGTGGTTGTAGTCGATGTAAATGAGTGCTCGTGGGAACAGGTCTGCTTTGTCCTCGTGACGGCAGCGGCACCAAGTCACACTCACTGGTACAGCTCAGAGAAGTTCAGCCATCCCTCCCTGCTGCCTTTGGACACCATCAGCTTGGTTTTCAGCAGCTGGCACTGGGATGCCACCGAGTCCACTGCAGGAGCCAGTGTGTCAGTGGTAATGAGGCACGTGGCCTTTGATGCCTGGAGCCGGTACAGTATGTCTTTGGCTGATAATTGGGATGTTCCTGGAATTAAGACAATTCCTGGAAGAGTGATAAAGTTAGTTCGTGTTGGTATTTTTCCTACATCTGATTCTTCTCTAAGAACCTAAATTAACTATTCCCAAACTGACCTCCAATACGGATTTGCCCTGGTGTTCCCCAGCCAAACAGTTATATCAGATTAACGCAGATGCCTGTGCTCTCCTGTCAGGAATGAAATGTGGACCTGTCTGGTGACTTCCATGGCTCTTCCCAGCCTTCTGGAATCTCCCTGCCTGCTGCACACGCTATGTCTCCTATGGCCCCTGGTGAAAATCCTTCGGGACTGCCTGGCAGCTAGGCCACTCACTGGATTATTTTTCCTTGATAAACCATATCCACTCTTGATCCTCTCAACCAATTTGCAGTGATCATTTTACCTCACTGACCTGCTCGCATACAAGCCACCTTGACCAGCCACCATTCTGGAATTCGTGGCAGGATCAGGATAAGCCTGTCCCCCTTCTGCAGTCCACAGTCTTCAGTCAGCACATTGGCCACCTTCCGAGACAGGAACCCCAGCTCCTCAAAGCTCCACTTCACTTCTTCTCCTTTGCCATTTATCCACCAGAAAGCAGGGTTTGATGGTCTCTTTCCAGCCTAGGGATTCAAACACAAAACATTTACTTCTGAAAGACCATGAAATAATAATGCACAGGCATCGGTAAATTATGGAAGATCTGAGTATTTGACAACTGGCATATAAGCAATTATTTTTCTCCTGTCCTTAAAGCATCGAGATTTGCTATTCCTCAAGCTCGAGTATTCCCAATAGGTTCTTCTTTTCTGAACCTGAAATGTTTATCAGCCTAATTGTCTCCAGACCCAGGTCCTAGTCTGGATCCTATTTCAGTTTAAGCCTTACACTGTGCATTAATGCTCCTACAAAATAACAGTAAACAAAGCAAGCAAGAACGAGCTTTTGTATAATTTCCTGATGCAAATATGGTTTGGCAACTGATCGTTTTTATAAAGAAAAAAACCCGGCTTATTCCAAATGAAATTTAAAATCATTTAATTGGCACAACAGAAGATCACCTACCTTTTCAATCTCAGCCCACTTGTCCAGTACATCACTTGCAAAGTTAAAGTACTTTGGTATTTCCTGTTTGCCCCGTCTGATGGACTCATACTGGGAATGTACATCAGAGGTAAGCAGCCTGGGATGTCCATGGAAAGTCCTATTAGGAGGCTTCAGAGTCCACAAGAGTTTTAGACTCTGTAATTTAAACAACAACTTCATGGCAGAAGATTATGTATGTGGATGCTGTAGACTATATAAGAAAATTGGCAGAATTGTTGCTATGAATCCTGCAACAACAAACAAACAAAACCAAACAAAAATAAAAATAATATTGAGATTATCCAAAGATAATCTAGGTATGAATTAATAAATTATTCATTAAAGTCACTTAGGCTAGTTAGAGCCAGACTGATGACTTTAATGTGCTAATTAAATGTTAAGTTGCCTATCCTGCTCTCTCATATTTTTAATTTTTTAATTAATTGCCCACAACCCTCCATAGTAAAACACAACATCAAATGTTATTGTTTGCATTAGAAAAACGTTCCTGCTTCATACGTTCGGTACCTGATTCTCTATTCCTTTTTCTTTCTGGGTTTCTCCAAACTATTTCCATCAACAATCTCATTGCTTTAGCCTCAACAGGTGCTGGCTGATACATCCATTCACCACGTCCATTCACCACATCAATCCCAAGAACCTTCACTTCACTAGGCAGCCCCGAATCTGATAGAGCCATTTCTCCTCATTTTCCTGACCTGTCTGCTGTGGACGGGAGAGAGCGAGAGCTGCTGGGGGAGATCCTCTTCATTCGCTTCACTCACCTGCCAGGACGTTTCCCATAGGAGGCCCTGTAAAGATCAGCTGTCCCCTGGAGATGTGAAACCCGGGCACTCCTTCATAAGTGTTTTGGAGTGAAACCCTTCTGACTTTATTGCTCACTTCTCCTGGAGTGGCGAGAACAGAATGTGGCACAAAACAGAGCAAGGAGCAGAACTCTTTCTGTGGCATAACCTTTTCCTTGTAATCATTTACACCACTGGCAATTGTGCATAATTTGCACCTTAACCTAAAGCACTTTGGGTCTTCTCTTGCCTCGACTTTAACCATTTAAGTAGATCACAAATTCATCAAGATAAAGAGAAGCATTAAAAAGAAATGTCTTTTTCCTTCCACTCTGAAAGAATCTGAGAATGTTACAGTGGTAGTTTTTGAAAAGAATATATCAATGTGCTGCTGATACCCACCACAGGACAAAGATTATTTTTATGAATTTCTCTTTTATTTGTATGTATCTAAGAATTGTAGTTCCTTTTTTTTTTTTGGAAAGGAAAGCGTTTATACAAATTGCATTAAAAAAATTAAACCTTTGTATGCACTTGGGACTGTCCTTTCTCACATTCCACACTTTGAATTACTTGCACTTCCTGCTGATAATTTGTAGGTCGATGGCAAAAGCAGTTCTAATACCACACATCCTCAAACCATATGAGTATTTTCTCCTTTTTCTGCCATAGCTTGCTTTTCCCAATGTTTCCAAGAGTTCTGGGTCATAAACACGTGCCATGTTTGATGAGTTATGGTTACTACAGGTGAGGGAATATTTCTCTCCTTGTTTCCCAGATCACTCTTGCTCATTTACACTCTTGCCCACTCTTTGCTCCTTAGAACCTTTCTCTGGATTTTCCCAGTAGCTGTCTTTGGCAGATCCTCAACAAACTCCACCTGAAAGGCAAAAACACATTCTGGTTAAATTCCCAGTCGAAGGAAAGACAAACTTTCCTTATGGCTGGGGGTGAAAGGATGGGAAGCTGCACAGCCGGGGCTGGGACAATGAAACATTGACTGAATGCCTTGTCCTTTTGAGCTGCTGTGAAAACCCCAGGATTCCATGAAAGAAGGACTGGACACTCATGAAGTAAAAATCCATGACCATTGCCTCCCCCTGGGTCCTTTCTAGCACACACAGCCAACCCAAGGCTACAGCTGCAAGAGACCCTGCCATCGACTTCTGTTTCGTCTACCTCTGCCTGCAGCGTTTGTCAGAACGCAGTCGAGCAGGAGCTGAGGCAGGGCAGAAAATGCTCAGTTTCTGGTACAGTTGGAGAACCTGTCCTTTTGGGCTGTGCTTACCTTCCTTGGATACTTGTAAGGTGCAGTCACCTTCTTGACATGCTGTTGGAGCTCGTGAGTTAGTTCTTCTGGATCGTGTGATACAAAAGCAGGAGCTAAAACAATGAAGGCTTTGACCACCTGTGCCACAAGAAGTGAGGGATTCCATTAAGTTCCAGAGGTGGGAATAAAGGGTTACATTTGTCGTGTAAAGTGAGTGTCAAATTTGAGAATGCCCAAATTGTGTCTTTTTCTTTAATTTCTCTTTTCATTGGCTGTTTGTTACCAGCTGCTGTGCTGTGAAGGACCCATTCTGCAGCAGGGAATGTTTTGGTATTTTTCACTTTTTTTCTTAACTTTATACACTCTTAAACTTTCAAAAAGTTCCAGTACAGAAAATAAAGAGAGATTAAAATCTCATCCCAGTTACAACAAAGAAATGCTGTAAAGTTGGAAAATATAAAACAAAAATTAAACACTCTGGATGTCATTGGTACAGTGCACCAAGGGATGAAACGAATAATAATCAAAATTTCCTTGCTTAGAGAAAAACATGTCATGATTAGTCTGAAAAGCCAAACTATTTTTCCACACCAAAACCTGCAAACAAAGAAACAGTTCTGATATTCTAACATCTATCAAGATATGGATTTAAAAAATTTTAGTGGACTTAATTTGAAAAACCTGCAACATAGTGAATTCCAAGGAAGCCTAGTACATATAGGGATATTGATGCTCAGAATAAAGGGCATTTCTCTCTGCAACTTTTCTCTATTTTCTTTTACCTCCCCTCGGGCTGGGTCGGGGCTGCTGACGACAGCCACGTCTGAGACCGCTGGGTGCTGGATCAAGGCACTCTCCACCTCAAAGGGGCCAATGCGGTACCTGGGAGAGCACGAGCAGAGGTCAGCCCCAGCAGCACGGGCCAGCCCTTTGGTCTTTCCAGGCTGCATTTCATGAGGCAAATCTAAAAGCAGATGCCTTACCCAGCAGAGTTAATGACATCATCAGCTCTTCCAACAAACCAGACATATCCCTCTTCATCCATAGTGCCTCTGTCCCCCGTGACATAAAAATCTCCCCGCACAGAGGCAGCAGTTTTCTCTGGATTATCCTGGCAACAATTGAACATTTCAAAAAAAGTTTCTGATTCTTAGTGAAACACATTTGCTTTGCAGTGGTGCTAAAAATTATAAAAATAAATTTTTAAGATGATCTTGAAATGAGTTTGTTCAATACTGTTTTATATTTTCAGCTAAAAACCCCAAAGCCGTGTTAATTAGCAGTTTGATGGCTGAAGTATGTGACAGGTGGAAAAGAGAACTACACACTAAGAGTGTATGTAGAAATTTCTGTTCTAGAGAGAAGAGGTTGTGCTCTATCAAAATGTCCATGCACCACAGCAAACATGTAACCCACTCTGTTCAGGGAAATGATTTACCATTGCAGGGGGTTGCCACAATAACCACCTATCAAAAGAAACTTTTTACCCTTAACTATCAGGATCAAAACTCAAATGAGGTGACCTGCAGGGAAAATCCTTATTTGCCTTGACCTATAGGACCTCTACATCCAGTGTGACCTATTGGTTACACAGGAAAAACACTTTGACAAGAGGGGACGTAGTGAAAGCCTGAAGTTACAGTATTGAACCCAAAGAAGATTTTTATCACATAATGAGCAATTACATTTTACGAGTTGTTGTTTGAGGATGCTACAAATATCCAAATATTATGGGTGTTCAAAAGAGGATTAAAAACATGGATAGGTCCCTGAAAGCTTGTTCAATATGATAGTGCAACTGCAGGGGAGAGTATCTTTAGGTTTGCCTGACTCTACTGTTTTCTTAAGAATGTCCTGCACCTCAGCACCACCACACACTGATCAGGTTCAAAGTCCTCAAGTAACCCAGTGAGACCTTCTGAGCCTCCTGCATGAAGTTCTGCTGCTGGCAGAACCCTGCCCTGGGTCTCTCCCGAGTCTCTCAGCAGACACAGGCACAGCGAGTGGGGCTCACCAAGTACTCGGAGAACAGACAGAAGGGTCGTGCGGGCTGCACTCGGACAGCAATGGTGCCCTCTTCTCCCGCAGGCACAACAGCCCCATGGTCATCCACGATCTGCAGGAAGGCCAGACACAGCAGCAGTGCTCTGGTCAGCTCAGAGGAACATCTGCTCCAGCTCCGTGCAGGGCACAGAAGGGCCGCAGACAGCCCTGCCTTACTCTTCTACCCAGAGCTGCCGCAGATCCCCGTACCTGCACGTCATAAGGGGGAACAGCTTTTCCCAAAGAGCCAGGTTTAATTTTCATTCCTTTCATGTTGGCACAGATTGTCACCTGCAGAATATATATATTTTTTTAAATTTTAAAATTGTTGCAACATCTTGTGTTATTATTGTTTGCATTAGGCACCTTTCCATGGCTTTGTTGTGACAAGGGCTGAATCAGGACCAAAGCACTGTGGTTTTTGGGAACATCAGAGTCTGGGATGTGAGCTGCTTTAATATTTTTCATTTAAACCTCAGACAGGAAAAAGTGATACCCAGAGAAAATAATCTTTTTTAGTTTTGTTTTTGAATGAACCCCTCACCAAAGATGGTGAAGGGTTCTACTACCAGTAATTACATTTATTGCAAACGTACTGTTTCGGTCTGGCCATAACCTTCATGGATATCCAGCCCTGTCTGGATTTTCCACTTCGCCAACACTTCAGGATTGAGTGCTTCCCCTCCAGTTACACAGTGCTTCAAACTCGTGAACTTGTAGCTTGAGAGGAACAGCAAATAAAATAATTTTCTTAACTCCAAAAATGAGCAGTAAATAGACTTAACTGAACATCCTCCCTTGGTTCTCCAAGTAAGTACACCAAAAACTTCACAAGCTCCTTTGGAAGAGAGTCATAATCCTGTTATGCACACCTGGACTAGACTCCTAGATTGCTTGAGTTGCCACTGAAGAGGATGTGGTTTATCTCTGTGTCACTAGAAGTAGGTTTCCCCGCTGGAAAATGCATGAGCAAAAGCGTTTCCTTGGGAGAGCTGACATAAAAGGAGAAATCTGCACAAGCACATCAGATGTGTGTGGAAAGCTGAGTTTGTGCCAACATCCAAGATCAGATATAACACAGGGAATTTTCTAGAGCAAAAGGAAGGCTGAATAGGTACAGAGAGGCTGAGCTCTGCTAAACCTGGGCTGGCTTTTGTCAGGATGAAAGACCTACCTGACAAGAATAAGCACCTTACCAAAGATGTGAAAACTCCCTACAAACCACTTCTCACAAGCTGGGTGCTTTACCGAGTAACAAATTGGGGAGAACAGCTGCCAAATAACTCTCAGGGTGTGAAGCTCCTCTAACTGCCCCCTTCATTCTCAAGCATGTGAGAACAACTCCACTGTACTCCAGTAGCTCCCTGATCCAATGCTGCCCAGCTGATCTAAATTTAACTGTGAACCCTAAGTTCAGAGGAAGTGACAACTTAAAAATGTCTCCCTTGTCTCCTCTGTGCTGTCCATTCAAACACCCAGTCCTGAAGCCCAAGTGGCCCACGGTGTGAGTAGTTATTCTCACGTTTCAGAACACAGCCTTCTTTCCTGAGAGCAAGTTTTGCTCATTAGATTGCCTTTGACTGAAAAAGAGAATTAAGGAAGCTAAGGAACTAAACCTCCAGAGCTGTCCCAGCACTATACCCCAGCCTCCCTGCCCTGCCCTCGCTGCAGTACCTGCTCACATCATGCTGGACCAGCATGCGGAAGGCAGTGGGAGCTGTGCAGAAGGTGGTGATGGGATATCTGGAGAGAGTCTGGAAAAAGAGGAAGTTATTTTGCTGAAAATGAAAGTGTAACGGTGGGTCTGACCTTGTGAATGTGCAGGTGATTAAGAAAAGAGGCCAATGTTGAGGGGAATCAATCAGCTGACTGGTTTTGTGCAGTGCCTGAGGGGAGGAATAGGCACTCTGGCAACCCACGGAAAATTCAGGGTAACAGAGCCTTAATTCAGGTTTATGCCATACTCTGATTACTGGCCCATGCTCAGCCTGACCCCAAAGCAGCTGGAAGTCCACACCTGAAGTGAGCTTTAAGCTCAATATTGGACAATACAGCAGTGATCCCAAGGTCTTTATATCCTGCATCTTTCTCCAGCTGTCCTCTACACTCGAGCCATGCCACGTGGCCTAATCAGGAGGGAAAACACTTGTTCCTTGAGCTTAATGGGCACCAAATGGAGGGATGACTCCTTGGGATGTGGGAAGTACTATCCCTGCTGCTACTGAGCAGTGGCACCCATGGGCTGGAGCCCAGTTTGTTTCCTTCATTTATGTAAAATGGAAGTAAACATCACAGTATAAAATGTTAAGCTCACCTCTGCAATAACTTCTGGTTTAAACTGTGGCATGTTGTGTACAAAGACACAGGATCCACAGATCCATGGTGCAAAAACACTGCTCCAAGCAGCTTTTACCCAGCCAGTATCAGAGGTATTCCACATTATATCTGAAGGAGTCAAGTTCAACCAATACCTGATGAAAAAGCAGAGATGAAAAAAGGGCTACAGAGAACGTGAGAGACTCAGGCCCAGGTCACAGCAGCATTCTAGGAAAGGGCAGGAGGCTTCCATTAGAAGATGTGGTGTCAGCAAGTGGGGCTCTGTAGAAAGTTTGAGAGATTTGAAGAGTCCTAAACATTCTCTTCTTTCCCTTCATTCCCTCCTGCTTAATATTTTGAGCATTTATTTTTCTCATGAGCAGTGCAAAACATCTTTGTCTCGAGCTGCATTATCTGGATCTAGAGCAGAACCCAAACAGATAATTTGGAGCAGCCTTTCCCCACCTGGTGCAGCTGAGACATCAGCTGTCACAGCTCATTTCTCCAGGAAACTTAACAAGTTACTTCTCTGGAGCCTTGACCACCAGCTTCCAACTCAGAATACTTTGGGAAAGGTATCCTTTAACTTTCAAGATGAGGAGGATGCAAGATCCTACCGTCATGAAATGCCTACATTTACTGGAGTTTTATGGTCACATGTTCCATTTAATGGTGATCACGTCACTTAATGAGGACCCTGGGAGGAACTGCAAGGCGATACCTGCCAGAGATTGCAAATCCAATGCCGTAACTGCTGTGGGACTGCACCACCATTTTTGGGAAGCCCGTAGTTCCGCTGGTAAAATAGATCAGCATCGTGTCTTGACTCCTCGTCTTGACACATTTATGGTCAGCAGAAGCAACCCTTCAGAAGAAATGGTATATTCTGGTCACTACATGCAGTTTTCCAGCAGGGAATCAGTATTTTTATTGTTTAAGAGTTCAACAGGAAAGGTGCCCTGAACTGAATGATCTCACCAAGTGGTAACACAGGGAAGAACAGTCAGAGAAAACATTTTCCTTGTAACGAGTGTGCCCTGTATGCCTTAACATTTAAAATATGAGCACCTACAGAATATTCCACTTTGTCTGCAGCTGTTTAGCAAGGGCACTCCAGGTGCTGATTGTGGAACAGCAGGCAGAAATCAGTGTCTGCTTCAACACAAACCAGCCCCCAACCTGAAATCAATAACTGAGGTTATGCCAAGTACATTATAGTCTTATTACTAACAGTGTATCATTTATGTTCAAGAGACTGATGAACAATTCAGATCCCCTGAGCTACCAGGAAAATAAAGGGAAAAAAGAACTGAGCACCAAGAGCTGGCAATTGGTATTTTCCCAATTAATCGAGAGCCATTAGAACGGGCTCTAACAGACAAGCTCATAACAATTGTTCAGAACTCTGTGTGCTTGTTTTGTGATCACAGTAGAAGCAGAGAGGTTCTAAAATCTGGCAGGCTGCTAAGTGAGGAGAAGGTGAAGGACCTGAACTTAGCTCCCAAAACCTGGGTTGGACAAACCTCTACCAGTGTAATCACAGTGCAGCAGGCTGACAGAGAAATGTAACTCATTCATGTTTTGAAAATTAACCTCAAAACTCAGCAATGTCACCTGACTGGTACAGCTCCCTTCACCTCACAGGGATGATGGTGAAAGAGCTGGATACTCACGCAAGGAGTTCCTTGAGGTTCAGCCACCCATCCCTGCTCCCTCTGCCTACAAGGAGTTTACTTTTCAGGAACTGGCTGCCGGGCAGGACAGGCTCCAGTGCAGGTGCCAGTGTGTCACTGGTAATGATGCACTTGGCCTTTGAAGCCTGGAGTCGGTATGAGATGTCTTTGGCCGTTAATTGGGACGTTCCTGGAATAAGGACAATTCCTGGAAAAAAGCAAGAAGCAGTTGAGAACAGTCATCATTTCCCAAAAATACTTGATCGTGTCTCTCTGTTGATGCTGATTTGATCCATCGTGGATGTTTGGCAGTTTAAAAGCAGAGCAAAATAGATACATTCAATTATTAATGACACTAATTGTATGAGTTCTTCCATTACACATTCAGCTCCCTCACAATGTATGTGCCCAGTCTGGCCTTAGGCTGCAGCCATTCCACCCTCCCTGGCTTCCCCTGAGGATTTGACCGGACCCTGTCTGGCACGGTGGCTCCCATGTGGGTGCTGCCAATCCTCCCTTTAGGCAAAAGATCAGTTGTAGAGCTCACAACAGAATATTCCTGGTTGCCATTTCTTCACACTGATCTGACACACGGCTTGCAGCCCCTGCTGGCCTTCCCTCTGCACCCCAGGGGTCGGCGAGTCGCTCACCTGCTCGCATGCAGGCGACGTTCAGGAGCCACCACTCGGGAACACGAGGCAGAACTGCTACGGCTCTGTCTCCTCTCTGCAAAGCACAGGCCTCAGAAAGTACATTGGCTGCCTTCCTCGAGAGAGAGCCCAGCTCCTCAAAGCTCCACTTCACCTCCTCGCCCTCATCACTGACCCACCAAAAAGCTGGATTCGCTGGTTTTCTTCCATCCTGCAACACAGCAGAAGATACTAAAATATGAAGACAAACCTTAAAAGGTTTCATTTCAATACAAAATAACTCCTGACTAAGCAAATCATCCCTGGCAACCAATCTCTTAGATTGACACCTGTATTTCTGATAAACACAATGAAATGATGCTTCCCACTCTGCAGCTAATACTGCCCAGTACCCATGAGGAAAAGTGACTTGTATCATCTGAGATTTGTTCTACTGTGTCCTTGTTTTGGCTGGGATAGAGTCAAATTTCTTACTAAGCCCTGGTAAAGTGTCGTGGTTTATGGATTTAGGATGAGTGTAATGCTGGTAACACACTGATATTTCAGTTGTTGCTAAGCAGTGCTTACTCTAAGTCTAGGACTTTCCAGTTTCCCACACTCTGCCAACAAGGAGGTGCATGAGAAGCTGGGAAGGTTCCTAGACAGGACAGCTGACCTGAACTGCCCAAAGGGATATTCCAGACCACAGAAGGTTCTGCTCAGTTTATAACCTAGGGGGAAGTTGGTTGGGAGGTGTTTGGGGATGGGCTGGGCATCGATCAGTGGGCAGTGAGCTGCTACTACTACTACTACTATGATTATGATTATTATTATAACATTTCAATTCTTAAACTGTTCTTTCCTCAACCCATGGGTTTTACCTTTATTTTCTCCTGATTCTCCTCCCCATCCCACTGGGGAGTGTGTGTGTGAGATCCAGGGGCTCTGTGGTTCTTAGTTGTCAGCTGGGGTTAACAACACAATGTCTATAAAGCAGAAGACAAATACTACCTTTTCCAGTCGTGCCCACTCATCTAAGACATCACTTGCAAAGTTGAAATATTCTGGCAGTTCCTTTTTACACTGGTTTATAGATTCATAATAGGAAATAATATGAGATGTAAGAAGCCTGTTGTTTCCATGGAATGATCTGCAAGGTGACCTGAGAATCCGCAAACGCTGAGGAATCCAGGATTTAATAATTGTTCTCATGATAAATGATGTTTTATCAGAGAGCAGGGGATGAATCAGGTGTACACCTAGGGGATCAGTCACCTGGAATGAAAGAAAATACATTTAAAAGCAGTTAGTTATTGGATGCTGTCTGGTTTGTGATGCTGGATGAATTAATGCAAACCAGCTTGAATAAATATGTTGTTTGAACACATCCTTGTTTTCCCTATTATTTTATGTTCCTCCTTTTCTTGTAAAGAGATTGAGCACTGCTTTTTTCATCAGAATATTTGTCCTCTACTTTGTCAGC
The DNA here is from genome assembly GCA_013397865.1 of Struthidea cinerea. Taxonomy (NCBI): domain Eukaryota; kingdom Metazoa; phylum Chordata; class Aves; order Passeriformes; family Corcoracidae; genus Struthidea; species Struthidea cinerea. The sequence goes on from VZTI01001766.1 coordinate 2,196,898, forward strand.
TGAGGAATGACTCTCATGTGTCCTCTCTCAAATTTCACTTGCCAGTCCTTTCCTCAATATCTATGTCTTGACTCCTGTAAGTTTTATGTGACTTTGTGTGCTTACAGAAATAAAATGCCACTAGTTTTGAAGTGTTTTAGGAGACTATCACCTTGACTTAAAACAGTCTCTAATTATGTTATGCCTTAAACCTGCACTAGATGGCGAGTCACGCTGAATTTATGCACCAATAAAACTGATGAATCTCTGATTTATTTTCTTACGAGTTCTCTTTTCTTTCAGGGCATGGAATAAACACAAAATAAACAGCAGGTGAGCAAAGGTGAAATGCCAGAGACTTCCATTTGCTTTGCACTTCAGCTGAAGTGTGCAACTTGGGAAAAGACACATGTAAAATAAACTTGCAAAGAAAAGTGCCAACACTTCCAGTCTTTCCCACACAACGTACAGGTACACGTGGAAGAGACAGAATGGATGCCACAGGCATTTGGAGCCCAACCCTGAAAGTCAAGAAAGCTGGATTTTCACTCACAGGTGCTGAATCATCAGATAAACTTGTTTTGAGTGCAATGAAGGCCTTAAGGACGTACCCATATATCTAAGGGAATTTTTCCCCAATTCAATGGAATCAGCTTTGCTTTGAAACTTTTTTGTGCCAAGATGTTGTCCCTATTTAATAGCCAGCACTACATACCTGTCTCACAGGGATGCTTTCACCTTTACATTATGTACTGCAAGTGTAGTGAGAGCTTCCAGCGTTCACTGCCAATAAATAACAGTAACTGGCATCGCTCCGAAATCCCTGTGTTTGTGAGGCAAACCAGAGAAACTGAGACACGAGGTGCACGTGTGAGGCACGTCTCAGTGGCTCTTGACCACATTTCACAGGGTGTGAGTGGTAACCAAGCAGAGGGCCCTAGAATATTATTTATCCCGAATCCAGTGTTTCCTGCTGACTGCACTGTGACTTCTGCAGAGGGCAGATTTTCCATAGCTCTCAAAGCATAAAGCACAAAAGGAAAGCCAGAACCAGTTAGCATTGATGAAATAATGCACAGAGTGTGACATTGTCTGCTCTGTGTCTAAAAGAAAACATTGTTCTCCACCAGTTCAGTTCCACTAAATCCCACTCTTTCCCTCATTGCACATCTGTCCTGGCAGGATGGACTGTTGTATGATCCTCCTTCTTCTGCAGTTTCCTTTCAGGACACAGAGGTTAGAAGCCCTTTCCATGATGGAGCCTGTTTCCTGGTAGGAGATTTCCAGGAGGGATTTAAGTCGACTGCAGTTTGTTTCAGTGGCAGACAGGGGAAAACCAGATCTCTCAGCAAATGGTTTTGTCATCCTACCTTTGTTCTGGGAGCTGTGTTCTGATCTTAAACACTGCCTGCTCAGCTCAACCAGGCCTTGTTAGTTTTAACCTGCAGTTCTGAAAGATGCTTTTTAACCTCACTAGTATGTTGCTTGAAAGACACCTTTGGAAAGCAGCCTGCTATGAAGAGAAAGAGACCACAAAGTCAAATGGGAGACTCTTATCTTTCTGCTTCTTTTTCTCCTTTAGCACCTGATTGCTGAATCTGTATTTGTGTGTGATCTTATCTTGCAAGCAGCCTGAATACACAGCTGCTGATTTCACTGGGCACCCTGCACAAGTACGAATAGAACACATCTCAAGGTGCATTACAACTCCAAGCTTCTGAGACCGATAGAAAAGAGTTTGCTGGAAACCCAGCCCCACTCACACCAGGCATGAAAACAGGCTAAACTGCAGCATTAATTAAAACAATCCTGACCCCCAAGATCCTTCACGCACAGCAAGTGGAGGCTACCACATAACCCTCATTATGAACACTCCTTTTTAGTGGTGCCCTCCTGGATGAAAAGTCTGCTAAAGGCACGAGGAGCAAAGCAGCACTTGCTCAAGAAGGAGTCATTACTGGAGGAATTTCTTCTTGCTTCTACTAATCCAGACCCACCTGTTGTCAAGTCAGCCGTGTCCTCTGTGCCACTGAAACAACCAGCAGAATACCTGATCTCTACCTGCTCCAGTTTCAGGGGTAAAGTTCACAAATTGCAGCACAGTTTAAGGGTCAAAAAGATGTTTCTGCTACAACTACAGCCTGGCAGATATTTACAGAAACAGTAATTCCTTAGTAAACTGAAGGAATTCCAGAATCTCAACATTTCTGTAAGTCCTTTTTTCAAATGTTCTGAAAAGACTGTCTAGGGCGGCCTCGTAGTTCACATGCATGGGTGACAGCTATCCTAAGGATGACAGGGTACATTTATTCCGTTTATTGCACAGAAAATTGTGCTGCCACTGAAAACCAATGGCGAAACCTTCTGGTTTAACCCACGAAGTAGTACCTTACTTGAGCTACAGCTTGGCACTTAAGTAGAGAGGGGAACCTCACAGACAAGACCTCGAAGAGTTACAGACATTAAAATTACCTATGCAAAGAAATGAGAGTTTTCCCCCTGACTTCAGCACACTCTCAGATCCACAATTAGTAGCTCCATAAATGCAAGAGACAAGCAAACATCAGCAGAGGAGCAGCCCTCAAATACTCTCCCAGGTACCTCACCTGCTGCTTTGCCTGCAGCCCTGACAAGGGAAGGGTGTCTAATTACACAAGTGCACTCTGAATCCACTGGTGCTTCTGTAGCCAAGTGCTTCCTCCCGTGCTCTTTCACTTTCTCCCTGGGGTGTTTATTTACAGAGATAAAACAGTAAACCCAGCTTCCCCACAAATACTTTTTTTTCCCCACAAACACTACTAAAGGTGGGAAGGTACTTAACTAATTTAATCTTCCCATGGAAAGGTGCAGTTGGCTCCACTGGTGGTAGACTCTTACCAACCTTATCAGCCTCTTGGTTTGACTGATACAGCTGCAGACATTTGAGCAGCAAACCCTACTGCTTAATGCTCCTTTGCTTCCTCCTTTCTCAGTAGCTGGATAAAGGCAGGATAAGATGAAGACACATCCTTTTTTCCTTCTTCTGTCATTGTTTCTCACGGGCATCCTGGCAGCAGACAGCATAAGCCCAAATGAAGCAAAGCTGAAGAAAGCCAAGCTCCCCAAAATAAAAAAGGAGAACCATGTCCTCTTGCTGAAAACGAGCAACTTTGACAGAGCATTGAAGGAAACCAAATACCTCCTGGTGAAGTTCTGTGAGTATCAATTTCCACTCTTACCCCGGTGGCTCTGCAGAGAATGATGCTGGGGCACTCAGGAGTGCTTGTTTTACCACTGCTTTGCCCCCAGCTGTCCTTGTTTGTTTTAGTTTCCTCCGTGTATCTATTTCTGATCATAACTACAGTAATTTATTCTTGTTTGGGGCGGCTGGTACCAGTCTGCTACCTAAGACAGTGCTGAGCTGGCATTCTTTGCTTCCACTGCCTGATTTTTCAAGTATGTGTTTCACAGCAGTGATACGTAAAACATATCAAAAAAACCCCAACCAAACAAAAATTAACCAGAGAGTGCTTTTCTCCTTCTTACATCTTCATCAGCACTTTGTATGAGGTTTTTGGGATGGTGCCTGTCCTCTCTTTTCTCTGGGGAGAAAACTAGTGGGGTTTTTGAGTAACTAACTCTGTTGTCAGGTCTGGCCTACAAGTACATCACAAAGGCAAAAGCCAAGAGGTGGATTCTCGTGATGTTACCCATCTAGAAGTTCAGATGCTGCATAATTTCCCATGCCACAAACAGGGATCTGTACAGGCCAGCAGCTTGCTGGTAGCAGAAACCCTTTGCTCTGCAGAAGGCTAATACAATATAATATAATATAATATAATATAATATAATATAATATAATATAATNTAGGAATAAATGATAAAACTGATAATAACATAAAAAAGAATATAATAAATATAAAGATGACAAAGATAATAAAGATATTAATATTAATGTTAATGTTATTATTACTAATAATAATGATGATGTAGTGTAGGTCAACCTGAAATGAAAACACTTGTATTTTTCCAACAACAAGACCTAAAATACACTAACAGACTCCTGAAACTAAAAATATGTTTGGCTCATACCAAATATTTCATTAATCCTGAAACAATGTTATAAAACTTCAAGTATTTTTAAACTTTCAGAATAATCACATTAGAAAATTATTTGAAACATAATGTTTAAAATTTTAAAATATTTCTGAAAGTTTTGAAATTCAGGAAGAGTTTATTTACTAATTGTGAAGGATTTACAGCTATTTGCCAAATTCAATCTGCAGTTGTGAATGGTTTTATCTCTCTGAAGATGCATCATTTTGGTGAAAAAAAAAATTTATCAGAAAAACCTTAGTCATTCTGTATTCTCAGCTTTGTAAGAGCTGTTTCAAAGCACAGGATCTGAACGGCCAGGCCAGAGCAGAGTTCCTAGCCAAACCTTCTTAGTACTGGCAGAGATTATCAGCAGTGAGATACTGCAACACACTTCAGGATTGCAAATATGAACGGAAAACAGATGTGAAAGAATTCATAACGAGAGAGATGGAGAAAGAATTGTTCAGAACACAGTGGCCCAGGGACTGGGGCACTCAAAGGATGTGGGGATCTAAATCAGGTTTTACTCCCCCTTCTTCAGAGCAGAGTCTTGGACCTCTCTGACATCCCACCACCCTCCCCTCTGGCTTCTCCAGAAGGGAAGGACAGACACACTCTTCCATTCCCCACTGCATCCTCCAAAATACAGAGATGAAGCTCTGCTCCCCAAGCACACCTTGCTCCAGTGCTCCTCCTCGCCTGCTGGTTTGGATCAAAGGCCACCACGTCTATCTGAAGGGCTTACTGAAATCTCATGGGTTGCCTTTCCCCCACAAACCAACCATAAAGGCATCTACAGTCCCTGGAAAGAGTTATGGAATCACTCCTGAAAGTGATGAGCTCTGCAGCACAGACATATGATCTGGAAATCACTGACCTCAGTCTCTATAGCTCCCTTTGGAGACATGCCACTGAACAGCCTCTGGGCTGTGAAAAACTATCCTGCAGTGAGGCACTGCCCTGGGGTGCAGGAAACCTGACTCCACAATGCTGAACGAGCTGATTCATTTGCTGTAATAATTTCATTGCCACAACACTAGGAGACTAAAGATGGGACCTGTGCACAAAAGCCATAAAGCCCTAACCTTTTATATCCCACTCTTTAAAAGTCTATCTAAATAAACGACCTGTGTTAATAAGGAACTATTAAAGAAACTAAGATAATGTGAGAGAAAACAATATTGCCCAGATCACTCAGGAAATCTGTGGGGCTGCCAGGAATTAGCTTCTGACATTCAGAATGAATGCAGAACCTGAGATCTTTTTCCTCCTTGCTCATTAGCAATCACAGAGACATAGGGAGTGGGAAGGAATCCCAGGCTTCCCAGAAGGTGGGATTTCTTCTGGTGCTGTACCAACACCAGAAATGTTTGAGCTACAAACTTTGATTCAAGACTGTGCCTTAGACCACCTGTCAATTTTAAGAAAACCCCAATGCTTTCCCTTTTGCATAATATTATTTACTTACCAGTCCCACAATATTTGTCAGGTGAGGTCTGCTTTGATGTCTTCTGCCCAGTGACCCCCAAGTCCTTTTAACACCTGTCAGTTCCACCCTCACAGTGTCCCAGGCCTGCCTTCCTTCAGGAAGGGGTACTATAAATACGTGCTGACTTTCGGCCAGGCCGTGTACGGATCCCACTGGGGCTGGGCGAAGTTCACAGGGCAAGTACCCAGTGGGAAAACAAAGCATTGACCCAGAAATCCTCTTCCTCTCTCATCCCCGCTGTTTTGTGCCACAAGACATGTCTGAAAATGATGCAAGCATCACCCAGAATGTGTGAGCCCTGCCCAGCTGAGCTGTGTGCCCTGCACTGCCAGGAGCACCCCACCTCAGCAGTCATTTGAAAGTGCTCTTCTGCTGCAGGCATCTCCCAATCCATGTCAAACTGATCTAAATTCCACACAAATGCTTCTGAGCGCAGGGAATTGAGAGCACTCGTCACCAGCAGAAGGCAGACCTCAGATCAGTGCTGCCTGCATGGGAGTTTTGCTGTTTGCACCACACACTGCCTGAACATGGGTCCCTGCATTGACGTTCACTGCCGAGAAAAGCAAACAAACAAACAAGCACCATAAAAGGCCTCAGGCACGCTAACAAATATGCCTACCACAGAGAGAATAAACTTCGTACACTCATGAACACGAACGCTAAAAACACTGCTTTCACAGCACAGGCTAACACCGTTTCCTCCAACTTAGCAGAAGAATTCAGGCAAAGACACAGGCCCCAGTGGATGCTTGATTCCACAGGTTTCTGAGAATGCCTGCTGCTGTTCTTTCCACTGAAAAGTTTTCAGCTCCTAGATAAACATGGGGATAACCTAAGGACAAGCACAGGAGTGGTGCAGACCTGGTGCTGCTGCTTTGTGTGCTAAGCACGCTCTCGTTTGTGAAAAGGTGATGTTTACCTTCTCTAGCAGAACATTTGTACATCTAGTGAGGCACCGGGTCAGCCCCAGTATTCCTGCAACCTGGGACTGACAGCCTATGCCGAGATCATGACATTTAATAGGCAAGATGAGGGTTACTCTTGAAGACAAACATCTTTCTAAGGCACAAAAGCTGAAGGTGATATTATTGGAAAAAAAATTGCAGCTACCTGCTGGAGAACTACTGACTAGCCCGGGTCCCTCATGTGGGTGTCTCTTACACCTGCCTATTTCAGTGAATGCTTTGAATAATCCAAACTTAGAATAAACCCTGATGTTTGCATAGCAGAAGAGCTCAAATGAACTGCAAACCTCAGTTAAAAAGCAGAGAGGTCAGCACAGGAGGTTATGGCTGTATCTCACTCTAGAAAAGAATGAGAGAATTCAAGGTCACACAAGCAAGCTTGCAACTGCAGCAAGATTAGCATCCTTCTCCTCTGATATGTTAAACATGAACACATCCTTCATCTCCAGACTCTTCTACAGAGAAGATTATTTATTTGTAGTGCAAGTGCAAAGGCAGCCTGAACAGAAGATGAGAAATGGGACTGCTGAAATGGTTTTCTGACCATGTCAGAAACTAACAGCCAGGAAATCAGTACCTGGCAGGAGAACAGACACATTCACAATGACTGCAGCAATCCCTAAACCATCGATGTAGACAGCAGAGTGAGACTGGAGGCCACCAGCAATTAGCTAGAAGAAAAGTAACTCATTGCACTTCCATATATACCCACTTCAAGAATACTTTAGGGTCATTACACACATTCACGTGTCAGCAAAAAAATTTATCTGTCCACATTTCAATGTATTTTAGCTCAGTAAACTGCACCGTGAAAAAGAAACAGCAGCTTACTCAGGTTGTTGATGTACTGAAGAGATAAAAGTGAAAATACAGGATTTCTGGTTCTCTTCCCACTTCTAATTTTCCAACCCTTAATTTCTCCCTGCAACACAGCTAAAACTACGGATAATGGAAACATTCTCCCAGGCTAATACAATGCTGTTCTTGAGCTGACAGCCTTTGAAGGGCCTCTTGCTTCAGGCAGCTGTGGCACAGCACACCGGTTTGCACATGTCCCCCACCACCCACACATGCCTTCCCTGGTGACCCTGTCACCAGCTCTGCTGCCTCTTATCCATGTGTCCCATTCCGCTATAAAAGGGGAAGCCGGGAAGGATTCTTCTGATAGATTTTTCTGACGAAAAATCGAACGCTAACATGCAATATTATACCTGAAAACCCTTTATTGAAATAAAACAAACAAGCAAACAAACAACAACAAAACAGAAACCTAAATGCTCTGAGAGAGAGAGAAGAAAAAGCGGGGGGAAAGAAACAGAGGGGAGGGGACAGCGTTACCACAGAACCCCGGCTATGCGTCAGCACTGGTTTGGCAGATGGAGCGTGCTGCGAACAGCGGAGCGTTTGCGCAGCTGCAGCGGCAGCCCGGGCGCGATGTTTGAAGAGCAGCGGGCTGCGTGTCCCTTCC
>VZTI01001766.1:2205310-2300045 GCA_013397865.1 Struthidea cinerea
GCAGGGAAGAGGGCGCGAAGGCGGGAGCAGAAGGGGCCAAGCTGACCCTCCCAGCGACCCAAAGCACAGAGACAAAACAGCCCTCGCGGTGCTGCAGCTCGCTGCTTCTATATACCCCCAAACTCCTCCCCCAACATGGCTCCGCGGGCCCGCTTTTGGCGGGAAAAATTTGGCGGGAGTTTTTGGCGGGAAAATGTTGGCGGGAATTTTTCGCGGGCATCCGGGTACTTGCCCTCACCAAGCACAGCCAACGTGTGGGGGGGCGGGGATCGGCTCACAGTCTGACCATGGAAGCCTTCCCTGCCCCGGCTGGCCGCAGGGCGAAGCCTTCCCTGCCCTGGCTGGCTGCCGGGTGAAGCTTCTCTGGGCACAGGGCAACCCAGTCCTCTTATAGGAATTTTCCTCACCTCATTTGTGACATATGTTGAGGCATTTAGATATTGGTCCCTCTCACCATGTCTGCCCTTGTACCCTGCTGATGCTCCTTGAGTCTGGAGCCTGTGATGCCACATTAGCCCCAGCAGCTGCTTCCTCGTCCCACTGCCTGAAGTGATCGGTGTCAATAAAAATCTAAACCAGAGGAAACAAAACAAAACTCAAGAAAAGGCTCCAAATAAAAGGAGTGATGATTTCCTGCAACACTCCAACGACTTGAAAAATAAAGCACCTGGGAGGCAAACAGAGAATGAGTGGAATGAAAAGGAATTGATGGAGAGCTGAAGAGGAGTCTAATCACTCAGGAAAGCAGGGGAAAGGTGCATGATGGATGTTTCCACATGATTTCTGGGTAGTCAAGGAAACAGTTTTTATCTGTGTGATGAAGAAGCCTGTTCACTCACTGAACTCGTGTCTCACAGTTAGCAGGTTAATGGTACTTAAAGTTCTGGTCTCTGACTGCAGATTACATTTTACAGAATGGAGTCATGCACTTCTCCCAGCTCCAGCATGGAGCCACTAACTCTACCAACTCTCATTATCTAAGCATGCTGCTTACATTCCTAGTTACCTGCAACTCTGAGTACCCAGGTCTTTCAGTGATAAGGGATGATTCTTAAGATATCTGTTTGGAATTGAAATATTTCAGAGAAAAATGGATCCTACGCCCTCTTCTACCCAGACAATCTACCTAAATGTCTAGTGTCTGAGATTAATATTTCTTTTATATTTGTGAAACTTCAGCTTCTGTGTCTGGACTTCACCAGCAATTTCTTCTGCCCCTTCACATTTCGCTGTGCAAAAAGCATTTAATCTTCCACTTTCCCAGCTGTGGTGAAACAGCTGTGCAACCTTAGGTTATTAGGAGAAAAATCATTATACTGAGATTGCCTCTGGTGTGAAACACTGACTTGGAATTAGCTGAAAGCTGCTGGATCCTGATTTGCTGTGGGGTTTCCTGCTCCTTACTCCAACTGCACTCTGTCCAGAGCCATAGACCCTTCCTCTTGGCAAGCCCAACCACTGTTCTGGGCTGGCCCTGCCACCTGCGGTCACTGTGTACCAGCACTCTCAAACTGCATCGCGAGTGCTCCATGTCTTGTTGAACAGTCCACCTTTGCAATCATTTTAAGCAAAAATGGTTCATAAAGGCTCAACACAGTGTCCCTAGAGGCAGCACAGGGTAGACATGCAGTTTTATAGGGTAGACATGCAATTTCTTACCTTGACAGGTCAGCATTGCAGGTTTGCTGCAGTTGCCTCTAGAGCATCTTTAGGTACAACTGGAGATTTTTTTTTTCCCCCTTTTTTCTTTTTTTTTTGATGCTAGGAGATAACACATTATAATCCTGTTGAGGGAAAGATTCATAAGACCATTGTTAGAAATTGGAAATAGGAAATTAAAGTTTCACACAGTTTGGATTTGGACTGCTGTCTTAAGGCTCATTTACTTTATTTAGAGAAGCACCTTCTCTTCATCACATGGTATCTGGGTATCCCCTGAGCAGACACTAAATTTTGTTGTGCTAACAGGAACCCCTTGGCAAATGAGCAGCTGGAGCAGCTGTTCCAGTGCGGGGGTTCTGTGAGCCTCTCCAGGATGGGTTTGTATGTCACTGAATGTGGAAGGGCCTATCACTTTCATATTTTGAGAAAATAGCATTATTTATTGCTAATCTTCACACTTGCTGTGCCAGTAAGGTGGAAGAAAATGATTGATGGCTGGGAATCAGAGCAAGGATAACGATGAACAATGCAAGGCATGTAGCTCAGCACTGAGTTAGGTTATGGATTTATCTTTCATTTATTAGAACTCTTACAGAAATGTCCCTTTATGTTTTGGTTATAACCACATTGGGCAATGTCTTCACCAGGTGTGCTGTAGAGAAGTGCATCTGTAGTTTTGTGAAAGAGTAAAAGACAGTTGTTTCATTAGATTTGTGCTTTGGTGCATTTGTGCGTGTGCTTGTGCAATTATATATCTGAACACGTGTATACACAACACCACTCATACACACAAAACAACAAACACGATTTTATGAAACCAAATTTAACTGCATGTTTTTCACCTGTTCCCATTTGCAAAGTATGTTGAAGAAGCAATAAATTTTATTTATTGCATAATAAATGCATAATCTAAAGAAATAATGCATAGTAAGTGCATAATCTAAAGAAAAAAAGTTTTGTTCTTTATAATAAAAGAAATTTAACAAGACAGGGTATCTCAATTTCAATCAAAATTCGTGGTTTTTTCAACCTAAGTTGCAAAACTGTAGAGCTCCATGCCTTTATCTCTTACTTGACTTTAAGTGCAGAGCAGCTTGTGTGCCTAGTTTCCTTCTCTTGTCCTTTTTTCATGTTAATATAACTTTACAGCTCCAGGCCCCAGCCTAGGATGGCCCCTCTCCTTGCACCACGCACACAGCTGGAGCTGAAGGAGGGCTGGCACACAGCACAGCACACAGTAACACACTGCCAGCCTTTAAAACATCACACTCTGCTCCTCTCTCTCCCTCCTCAGGATCTTTTCTGGGAAAGTACTTTCTGCATTACAAAAGTTTGCCTCAGTGAAGTGCTTACAAAAATGGGATCTTACCAAAGAGTCCTGATGTGAGCAATATTTAACTCTATCCTTCACCTCTCTTTAACTCATGCCCAGCATAGTCAGCCAAGCCACTTTTTATTGCTCATCACATTTTCCCAACAGAAGACTATTGAAATGTTGCTGGTTGTTCATCGTGACTGGTTCAAGGGCATACGGAGTGGTGAAAAACCAGCATCAATATAAAGAAGTAAATGTAATCTCTCATTTATTTCTGAGTCATAGAAGACCTTATTCAAACCCTCCAGCTACCACTTGACACAACAACCTCCACTAGAAAGCGTCATGCTGTGGCTTATGTAACCCATTCGCTTTTGATTGGCCTTTTCCAGATGTTACTTTATCTCAGTCATCTCAGAATTTGTCTGAAGAATTTGCTGAGGCTGCACGACAGCTTAAAAAAGAAGCTCCAAGAATCCAGTTTGGCAAAATTGATGTGACACACCAACACGACTTGAGAAAAGAATTTAATATTCAAGCCTTTCCTACTGTGAAATTTTTTGTGAATGGCAGCAGGGAACATCCCATAGACTGCAAAGGTAAACTGTCTCATGCACTGATAAGATAATGATATGTAATGACAGGATGTACCTATCTATTACACTGCTGAGGAGAAAAATACAGATGCTCAGATAAAAAATACACAAGGTGGAAAGCTGGTTTTGCCCATGGTTTTAAATATGCAATTGCCTCTGTACCAATACAGGAACTTGAATCTGAATTCATCTTCCAAGGGTGTAACTGAGTATCCTCTCTATTAAGTTCACACAGCCAAATTAATTACTGGTATTATTCCACCGAGTATTGCCCACCCAACAAGACAACGTACTCCCAATTATTACAATAAGCATTAGTGAGTTATGCCAAACAAGAACTGGGTCCCAAAACTGCTCCATTACTCTTCTGGACCACTGCAATTCCCACGGGCAGCGTGCCTACAGAAGTAGGCTGGGGCAGCACTCCATCTAACAATGAACTGGGAATTCACAGGGCCCTCAGCATGCAGGTATGCTCCCTAAGCTAAGGAAAATAATTTTGCGATTTAGCCATCAGAGGGAGCTCATATGTGGCTTAGAATAAAACATGGAATAATTTGAAGTACTTTACAGAAAGTTACTGAGCAAAGACAGTGACAGACTGGAGCAATCCCAGAAACCCAGGTCTTACAAGACGTTTTCATTCACTTACAGTATATACAAGAAAGGTTTCTTTTTTTGTAAAATGATGAACTTTTACAGAGGTGATAAAAATTGCGTGACTTGGCCGAGCATCTGTTAGTGTACTCTGAGCACATACAGGTGAGTCACAAGTTCAATACAATGAACAAAAAAAAAAGGAACCCAAAGTTTGCCTCCTGAGCCTGTACACAACCAAGTGCTAAGATATCTTTAACTGCAGAGCCCCCTGTGGCTCCTGCTCAAACCTGATCTTCAGTATTTTTAGCAACCTGCTCCTCCTCACTATTGAATTTCTTACCAAGTTCCCACCATCTAGCCTTGTGCAAACAGCAGCCTCTGCACAAATGCCACCGACAGCGTGATGTGCCATACTGAACTTTTATTAGAGGTGCTGACACCTGAAAGCAAAAGCCCCTACCTTCAGTCTCTGATTAAATCTACAGCACTGACAGGAAAACCTCTCCTAAACTGGTAAAGCTGACAGGTTTTCTGGTGTGAACCAGTGAGTGCAGAGTATTGCAACAACACAACGTAGCCGCCCTCCAGCAGAGAGCTGCTGCTTCAGGCACATTTTCTAACAAGATGCAGAATTAGGAAACTGGCTGCTGCTCTGGGCTTTGTACAAGGCAGAGAGCACCAACGGTTTGGAATACATGTACCACCAATAATGGCTTAAATTACATTTTGTTCACTGGTAAATGCTTATGTGCAGCACTGAGTAAAACCTCACGTAGCACGTTTGGCTTTTAAACCACTGAGCATTGGCAACTGGAAATGTGCACTGGCCACCCAGTGGCTTCTCACACAGGACTTGGTACACACTTCATACCACAAAAGAAACTGCAGACCTTGCTGAAATCAATAAATTAATTCAACTCTTTAGGGAAGGTGGAATTTTTGAATGGTTGCCCTGGCAATGGACATAACATGAAAGCCAAATTCTAGGCCTTGTAAATCATCATTTATGACTGCATGGTCAGAATTTGGCCAGTACACAGGCTGATTAAAGGAACTCAGTAGAAAGATTAATCAAGTGGAAAATATGTTTAGGGGCTATAGCACTGACATAAGTGACAAGACCTCCATTCTGAGTTTAGACAGCAGAAGTCAAGCACTGTGTGGCCACTAGATACTGCTCTGCGCTTTGTTCTGCAGCATGTACACTCCAGAGCAGATGTCTGCCTGCTTCAGTTTTAAAAAATGGTATTTTAAACTAGTTGCAGTGCTGTCTGCTGCAAAACTGATGGCAGTGAAGTGGTCTGACTCAATTTTGATCTTGTCATACTGCTAAAATGCACAGTGCCAGGACTTGCATCTCTGATAATCCACTTGTACTGTACATTTTGACTCTAGCACTTAACTTTTTCTTTTTCATGTATGATTTTAATTAACCTTTGCTCTGATCCAGCAAGGCTGTCTGTCATACAGAGATGAAAGGGCTGAGATTTTAATCGCCTAAGCCTCAATTTGCTACCTCAAATTCCTCTGAAAACATGATAGTTTAAGACCATAATTTTAAAAGAGACTCAATATTCTAAAACTCCTAAAAGCTTAGGAGAACTTACCAAATAAACACACTGACTATAATCTCAGTAAAACTGGTAGTAGTAATTTGGAAACCAAAAGATGGAACAATCCAGAACTAAATGACAACTTTTACACTTCAGCTTTGTTTCTTATGTCTAAACTGAAGTGATGCTATAGCCCCACAGAGGAATTTTAACATGTCTCTGTGCCTATCAGATCCCTCCTGCAGCACCAAAGGAACAATTTTGACACCTAATGTAATTGAACAAACAGTTCAATAAAATCTGCAATTGGTTTGGAGTCATTCTGGATTAAACCTCAGGTCGATAGCACTTTATGGCTTACTGTGATTTTGGGACACATGAAATCTTGCAGGACAGGTTTTCTGCCTGTCTGAAGTTCCTCATCTCTATTCTCCAGATGTGATTAATCATTTAACTGGACTTAAAACCATTTGCAGAGGTCTCAGAAAACACTGTACTGGTCCACTCTTGGTCTTCTAGAGTCACGGTAGTTTAAATGGTGACTAGAACCTGAGGTTGGATTTGGATACCTCAAACCCCCTCTGAACCAGCTTTGACCTCAGTCCTAAGGAGTCCAAGTCCATTTGTATTCAGCATCCCTCTGCACCGTCACTGCCTCTGTCCTGATTGCACAGAAATTTCTGTCATTCCTTTTGACTTCCATTTTAACTCTCTCTTCCTTCCACAGGAGTCAGAAAAGCCTCAACTTTTATTACGTGGGTGAAAAGAAGAACAGGACCTAGCACTGTTTTAATCAACTCTACTGATCAGGCTGAAGCCATCATAAAAGCTGATGATTTGGCAGTGATTGGCTTCTTCAGGGTAATTATCTGGAAAGCTCAAAAGGCTGGTTTCTGTTCCAAATTTGGGATATACCTCTTGCTATCACCACCAAATCCCACACATCCAGACTAGAACTCACCAGAAAAACACAGACCCTAAGTTTTCTCTACATTTAAAAAACCATTATCTGTCTCTATCTATTTTTTCACACTTCTAGACAAGTGGTCCAGGCAGAGATAACAAAATCTTACACCACAGCACATTTCCATCAGTAGCTGGGCACAGAGACCCTGAGAGCAGCTCCTGGGAGCATGATGCTTCAGCAGTGCTTGCACAGCCCTGGCTGGTCACAGCAGTGTCTCCTGCAACCTCAGTGAAAGGGCTTCTGCTAAACCATCCCAAGTTTGGCTGGTGTGAAGAAGGCCAAATCTGCTTGGATAGGAAGTCATAAAATATTACCACTGTAAATGATCCAACACATGTAGTCCTTTCTCAAGCAATTTCTCCCAGTTTCCAGAGCAGAATAAGGTTCTCAGGATTTGGGCCGAATGCTAGTGGACAATAGTCAAGATATGCTGTCAGAGGCAGTAAAACAGGAATAGCTCTTCCCTGCTTTTCCAATGTGTTCTTGAAATCTTTAATATCTGGAAATTCAATCGAGGATTTTCTCTAACGAAACAGACTTTTATTCTGGTATCTCTCTGCCCAGTTAAAAGCACAGTGTCTGGACTCATAGCTGAACTGATAACACCCCAAATGTGCTGGCTGCAGTACATAGTCCCAGTTCTGTGGATGTGGCAAACAGGATTCATTACCAGAGTGCCCCACAGTAACGGAGCTGGTGAGCACAGGCAGCGTTAGCGGGACAAACTGTGAACATGCTCAGTGCCCAGAATTTTGCTTTGCAGCAATCTGCTTGCAGCCGTTTAGGAAGGAAGGCAGTGTTCCAGTGCTGGGAGAAATTGAGAAGCTCTTTCCATCACAGTGGTGCCAGAGAGTTCCCTGGACCACGCTGATAGCAGATACTGCCTGCAGATGTGTTTCACTGGACACTGATTTCGCTCGGGGGCTGAAATGGCAATAGATGAGCATGAGCTAGGGCATGTCAGAAATTTAATGGGTGGAAGCCAACAAAACAGTGTCCAAGCAAATAAAGAACCGTATTTGGCCTTCTATTACTCACAGATTGCTCACAAATATGAGTGCCAGGATGTGTTGGAAGGTCTCAGCATATAAATTACTATTCATCTAGCATGAAATAATTGTCTGATTAAATCAAATCTGGACGTGCTGTTGCCTTTCATCCTGCTTATTTACGCTTAGTCTGAGGGTGGACAGCACAGTGACTGTTTGACAGATGCAGGAGTCAAGGTCCCTGCCTTGAGGAGCACTCAGTCCAAAGCCCCAGAGGTGCCAGTCAGCTCCTCTCGTGAGCAGAGCCCTCCTGTGTAATCCCTCAGCTCCTGCCGGCTGTGCAGGGGGAGCAGCTGGTGGCAGGATCCCTCCTGTCTGCAGAAGGCTTTGCAGAGGGTGGGAGTGCCAGGGGAGGGCAGGGAGGGTGAGATCAGTGCAGGGAGGACACAGGGGACCCCAGACCATCCCTGCTGACCCAGGCCAGCCAACACAAGCTGGAGAGGGGAGCACAGCAGATGTGTCAGAATCTCCCCTTAGAGGTAATCTTGGCAGGCAATACCCACTCCACAATTATACTCTGCTCTTTGCTTCACAAGCCTTTAGGGGCCTGCTTCACCTGGAGCTCTAACTCCTACACATCTTAGCAGGATGTAGGGCACAGTCTTAATAAATACTCTTTCTGGGACTAGGAACTTCACAATGACAGTGTGGAAGTTTTCTGTGAGACAGCAAGAGATGTGCCAGAGATGCCTTTTGGGATGACAGCCAGTGAGGACGTCTGTGCTAACTACGGCATCCAAAGGAACTCCCTTGTTGTGTTTAAGAAGGTAGGAGTACGAAAGTCTAGCAGGTAAGGTGCCGTGACAGCCGTGGGCTATGGAAGGGCAGTTTGGGAATTTTTCAGGTTAAATAATTTCCTAGTAGTAATTCAAACAGCTTAACACACAAAAAATAATGCATTTACAGACGAGAGACACAAGTAGGAGGCAAAACCAGCAACCTTTAGACAAGTGATATTTTCAATCTGCCTGCCTACATCCAGGCTCCTAATTTATGCTTAAGGATCTGGATAAAACAGCTTTACTTTCCAACCTGCATTCTAATCAATGTTTGCTGCCAAGTTCTGTGAGATTTGCAGACATTCACCTCTTCTCTTGCGTGTTGCTTTTGACCAGGAATCTTCTTCCAGTCCACAACAGAAGAAGTGGCCAACAACAAACCCAAAACTACACAGAGTAGCAGCAATATTTAGACCAGGAAGTAGTCAGGCCGATGATTTCCTGAGCGAGCACATCTCACAGATAGTGTGTATAGATGTGGGGAAGATCTTTCAGTATGTTAAGATTACTGAACAAACTAAAGCTGTCAGCTGTACCTTGAATTTTAGCTATAATCTTGTTCTGCAATCTAGCTGTGACATTCATTTTACAAGCTATGGAACTTCAGTTGCTGAGGATCATAAAACTCTCACTTTTACAGCCTGTCCTTTTGCTCCTATAGTTGATAAGGCCACCAACCTCACAAACTTCACTATTTGTCCAGGGAAAACCTGTGCATAAAGAAGTGCTTGAAGATGGTAGACAGAACAAACTGGGTTTAACAAGGCTAATCAAAACCTTTACCTTGGATTTGGTCACTGAATATAACATTGAGGTACGTGCATTTCTCTGTATTAACAAAAACAACAGGAGAAAGACAGAAATCCGTGCAGAAAGAGACCGAGGCAGCTATTCTGCACCTTAGGGACTGAGACTTTTCTTTGCTTGTTTGGCAAGGCCACCCTTGAACACATCTAGAAACACCAGCAGAACCCAGCACGCAGCTCTTGGCCCAGCCCAGGCCAAATGATGCTTCCCTCTGGCAAGATGTTGTTTCCTGGAGGAGATGAGGAGTGGCTGGTGGAGCAGTGAGCTCTGAGCATGCAAACACCTCCCTCCTGTGGAGCCAACACCAAGGCCTAGGCTGCTTCTGCAGCAAAGAAGTGGGGTGGGACCCAGCTGGGCCTCCCTGGGTAACACCACTTTTTACTTTCAGCACTGATTCTTCTGTGTGTGTTATACAGGACATCAGACTAGAAGGTCACAGCCCCTTCTGACTGTAAAAATCTATCAATAATTATGAGGTTTTTCCTGGAACTGAAAAAACCACTCAGCAGCTGCCGATTCTTCTTACTTTATCTTCTTTAAAACAGTGAAACAAAATCCAATGGTTATGGAAATGATTGGGAACTGAGTCTTAAAAAGTGAAATTTGCAATAGCAGAACCTAGGGATACTGATATGCTGAGCCTCTGATTCACTGTTCTGCCTACAAAGAGTGGAACAGATGTTGAGTCTTTTGTTTCCCAGACATCTGTGAAGATTTTTGATGTCCCTGTTGAAAATCACATCCTGCTGTTCACCCCAACGAACTCGGAGACATTCAATGAGATTTATGAAAACTACAAGTCTGCTGCTGCAGAATTCAGAGGAAAGGTTTGTAACGCTGAATCCAGATTTGCAAATAGGAATGCCAAAAGATCAGTGGAAAACCACTCAGCAACATTACTGGTAAAAGTACCCTGCTGTCAGTCACTCTTCTAAGTCTACCCAACAATTTAAAAACAGTTTCAGTAACTATTATTTGAATTTGTTAAGGACAAGCTGAAAGATAAACTTCACTTGGAGATGATTCTTTAAAACACAAAGACCACAAAGAGGAGCACTAATTCCAGCTGCTCCAAATAAACCTGTTTCTGATTTTACAAACACAACTTTCTGGGAGCAGCTTCCAACCAAAGGGAGTTTTAGCAAGGTTCTGGCAATTTCTGGCATTACCAGCAAATACCATGAGGACCCCAGGGTATTGCCTGAACCAAGGGCTGGAGCCAGCTACAAAACCTGAGGAATACTGCAAGGTATGGGCACAGCCTTGCCTGCAGCCATGTGTTTGCAGGTATAGAGGCAGTTACAGGCAGTCACACACACACACACGTATTTCAGTTTTGCATGGTGCTGCTCCTGCCCCAGGTACATGAGACACTGAAGAATAGTAAGTCATCTTGTGATAAGATGTCACCTATTGGTAAATACATATGGATTGCAGGTGTTTCAGCTCTTCTGTCCTGCTAAGATTTATGAAGAAGAGCAGTAAGCACTTTGAGGGGTAAATTAGGAGTGTTGCTAAAAGACGTGGCAGCAAACCACTGTGGAAGGACAGAGAGAAAATCTTCAGTACTTCTGGCTGCTTTAGCATTTGTTATTAACTGGGATCAAGGTGTAGTAAAGTCCACAGAGCTGCTGGGTTTTGGTCTGAGAACAAAAATGGTTCTGCACAGTTCCTTGAATTTAAGGTCAGGTCCTACCTCACTGCCAAGCCCCACAGTCCATTTCTCCAAAATGGCTAAACCAAAGCTGGAAGGCTCAACCAGACGCATGATCCTCTCTTTATCATCAGCTGCTGTTTGTTTTGGTGGATACTAACGAAGCAAGGAATGGACGGATTTTTGAGTATTTTCGCATCAGGGACATCGATGTTCCTGCTGTGAGAATCCTAAATCTGACCAGCGACGCCAAGTACAAAATGCCTGCAGACGAGGTGACTGTGGAGAACCTAAAAGCATTTTGCCAGAGCTACCTAAATGGAAAAGCAAAGGTATGTCCACTGCTGGTGGGACACCTCTCTACTACACCAGCTAAAACATAACAAACTGACAGAGCACCCCCTTTTTAAATTAGAACAGCGTCCTGTTGTGATCACTGGGTTGTTAATCTACTGTCACCCTAATGCATCCATCCATGGCTGTTGACAGAGCATTCCTCTGTATTTAACAGTTGAGGAGGACTCCAAAGTCTTCCAGTCCTCCAGTGTAAATACTGGATTGATTTCGGCCCAATATTTTAACTGATGCCAGCTGTAGTACTCTGGTGGTTTAGAAACTCCCTGTGTCTCAATCTTTCCAATACTATAATGGAGATGTTTCCCTCCCCTTGTTGGGAGAGATGCAAACAATGATTGCAAGAGATTTTAAAGTTACAGAAAAATCCAGCAAATAGAAAATTGACAGTTTCAGAGGGGATTAAGATTTGGTATTTGTTTTAAGCGAGTTTCGTGAAGCGAGTTTCCCAGGGGGATCATTCCCAATGGTAAATACAGCATTTGTTGCCATAATGAGGCATCACCGCACTCATGTGAAAAATACATTAAAACATTTTGCTTATTCAGTGCTCCTCAGGGAGAAAAGATAAAGCAGTCAGTCTGAGAGCAGGCAGAATTTAATAAACTTGAGTAGGTAGGTCCTGTATTCGGGGCTGGAGGGGAGCAGAAGGATGGAAGCAGTGGGGATGTGGCCTCTTTCTCACCAAGATCTGCTTCAGTGGGACAGTCCCACCAAGGACAGCTGCCACGGGCACATGTGCCTGTCTGCTGCTGTGCCGGGGTGTTGGAGTAGAGAAATTCCCAGCTACTGCACTGTAAATTGTAGGAGTCAGGTGGGGACCGTGACTGGTGGTGGAGGCAGAGATTTAAGCAGCAATGCTCACTTTCTGGTGTGTTTTACATCACTTCTGAGAGCCAACAACACATCAACTTTCCACTAGTCCAACTTCTGAGCACTGGGCAACAAGAATTCAGGAGAGGAATAGAAATGTGTTCCATAGGATCATTTTCAGACAGTCTGCTACAGGGTCTCTATGTAACAGAGGGACAAGTAATTCTGAGTACCAGCTACCCAGGGGTGTGAGATCCCAGCTCCTGCTGAAGGGAGAGAAGGTGGAACCATGTGATGGCTGACCAGGATGTAATGATATAAAAGAGTTATCAGACAGTAACAGAGCACATTGGGTAATGTCCCATCAGTCCCACATTAACTCGAGCTGGAGCACAGTTTCTCAATGCTCCCTGCACTTTCACAGCAATGTTTCTGTTTCTGCTCAGCAACATCTCTCTAGTGAAGAAATTCCAGAAGACTGGGACAAGATGCCTGTCAAAGTGCTTGTTGGGAAGAATTTCAACAGTATCATCTTCAATAAGACCATGACTGTGTTTGTTATGTTTTGTAAGTGTTGTGATTGAATTCAGATTTTAAGCTGCTTTAAAAGCTTAAAAGCTGGTCAATTGGAAGGAAAAAAAGAAAGCTCATGCTTATATACCAAACTAATCTTTGCACTTTACAGAATCTGAGCTCGATGAATTTTTATTGTTTGTGGAAAGAATTGAAGAAAAATTTGTGTCATATCTATGGAAACACTGTGATACCTTTGCTGACTTGGTGTTGCACTGAGTAGCACTGGATCCCTTCAGTAAATATTTGCCAAGGCCATATCAAATCTCTGTGCTGAAAGACAACACAACACTGGAACCTCATGGTGTACGATGGAAGTGTGTTGTCTTCCAAGGGCAGAGGGAGAGTTCAGTGAGATTGTCTGGTAGTAATGCTCCAGGGTTGAATCCCAGATAGGAATTGTGGTTTCAGAAATTGTAACTCTTTTTTTCCTCCTCTGTCTGCAAGGGAAGTGGCTTCCTTACGTGACTCTTTCCAGGAAGAAACCTCTGCCCTATCCTTGTACCAGCCAGCAGGGATTAGTTTGAGCCTTAATTACTTCAGTAAAACAAACCTGCAGCATTAACAGAAATACAGACAACTAGCTCTACTGTCCTGAATGCCAGAAATTCATAAGGGTAGTACATTCCTGTCACCCTCCTTGCTGGCTGCAGCTGTGTCACTCACACGAGTAATTTTTACATTTCAGTATCATGAACAAACAGAATGATCTAAGCAAGAATTGAACCGAGTCCTCTGGAAATGAAAGGCTGGAAAAGGGAATGTACTGTATTCAGTGAAGTGCTCCTGAAATTTTAATTCTGTATAAACCAAGTGTGAGCACTGTTGTCCTGCTGAAGGACTGCAACTGTGTTGTGAGCTATTGAAGGGCAGTTTGCCTTTCTGGTAACCTGCATCAGCGCAGTGCTCAGAGTCAAAACAGCACCGTAACTCAAACTCCTCTTCCTAGAGTCAGCACAGCATGGTTTACATACACAGTTAATTTTAGTATGCAGGAAGTATTTTGTACACTTTGGACAAGTGTTTCAACACGGGAATGATGGAAGACTTACCGGGGTTGCACTGGTTATCTGGCACACCTCTCCAGCAAAGCTGTCCAAGTGTTGTGTGCTTGTTACAGTCATAGGAGGCTAAAGAGAGCTAAAGCAGCACTGCTGTCAGAAATGTGTTAGTGAATAACCAGTTATCACTACATGGAAATGTGAAATTCATGAAGGGCAAATGGTTTCTAGCAGAGAGTGACCACATGAAACCCCAAACCCTGTTAACCTGAAGGGCTAAATAGGTTCCTGTGGTTGCACCACCACGTGCTCTTCTGTGTCCTTCTAATTTTATTTTAAATTTGCAGATGCCCCTTGGTCCCATGAGTGCAGAAAACTCCTGCTGATCTGGGATAAGCTGGGAGAGCAATACAAAAGTCACAAGGACATCATGATTGCGAAGATTGACGTCACAGCAAACGACATCCTGTCCGTGGCGTTGGATCGCTACCCGTTCTTCACGCTCTTTCCTGCTGGCTCAGGTTACCAGGTGAGAAGCTGTTGGGGAAGATTGTGGGGGCACAGCTGCACACCAAGGCAGGGGGCTGTGCTTGCACGTGCACAGGTGTCACAGGGAGAAAGGAGTCCTTTAGCTGAGAAAGATTTGGTCCCTTCCTGCTCAGCACTGGCTTCTGAGTAGACATTGCTGTCAAGAACCTGAATTAGAGGAGAAACCCTTCTATTGTCTCATCCTGTGTAGGAGGCTGTGGCAAGAGCTCAGGTAGCATTTACTGTCTCGGGCTACAAGTCCTTAGGGCCTCACATTCTGCTGTTTAACAATCCCCAATCTGCCTGTTGGGTTCCAGCAACAGTCTCAGCTTGGAGTGAATTCACAGATACCTCCTCATGACTGCAGTGCCTTTTTACTTCAAAGAGAGGTTCTGTCAAAGAACTACTTGTGCTGGTTGTTTCCAGAGCAAGTATGACAATTGTCTCTAAAGTGTTAAAACTGCTCTTGTTATTTTCCTCTACATTCTCACAAAACCCAAATCAAAACCTTTCTTCTGTACATTTAAGCCAGTAATTTTACTCCATTATGGTACCCCAGCCTCCACTGGGAATAAATATTTGTTGTCAAGACCAATGGTTTTTGCAATGTGCTGCCGAATGAATCAGCTATGTTACACAATAATTAGAAAATGCCGCTGAAAGTGGAGGCAAAGAAAAATATTAAATAGCTACATTCTCCATCTATGTACATTATCTAATTAAAAAGAAAATATCTCTGAAGTAAAAAAAAAAATTAAGATACCGCTATAATTAAGGCATTACTAAGCTTTTCATTTTTCTGCTTATTACTAAACTTAAATTAAATTCTAAGGCATTTACCCATGTCCTCATTTAATCTTTGAGAGATTTTCCTCTCGGATGTGCATGCACAACTTCTGATGAATTGAACTGCAGTCCTGCACACTCACACAAAGTTTCGTCTTAAACAGAAAAGCAGAAACCCATTAAATGCTCGTAATAAGCATCAGTTTGCAAAAAAACCAAATAAACAAAAAAGCCCCAAACCAGTAAAAAACTTTCATTAACTATTAAGGGATTGTGTCGTACTTACAAATGCTCTGGGATTAAAGAGTATTTGAAATGTCAAGTTTTTCTTTGTGCACCATGTCTTTGCACTATTTCCCTCAAATGCAGAGGTTTTGTCTTGTACTTGCCTGCTCCTGTAGATGTCTGCTTCTATGGGCTAGGTGAGAAAAACAACATTTACATACTCTTATGCACTGATTCCTGTAATGAAAATTGTTGACACACATCCCCAGTAACCAGTGCAGGAATCAGCTGCTTCTCTGGCTTTACAAAGTCTTCAGGCTCTGAGAAGCTGCTGTTCCAGCCATCATCAGAGTTGATAAAAAATCAAGACTCATCTGAGAATGTTAATTGCCTCTGGAGAAATAAAATAATCTTTCTCAAGAAACTTAAACTTACAAACATAGAAACCATGAAAAAGTAGTTTCAAAGCTGCCACATTTTTATTAAAATGGAATGGAAATACCAAACTTCTAGAATACTAAAAGTGTACAATTTTAGTGAACTCACCAGTCTGGAGTTGTTTTGTTTACAGTCCTTTGAACTCTAATCAGGTGTAAGAGTAACCAGTGTAAAATAACACAGCATTACTGGTCGGAGTGGGAGTGAGCTTAACCCAATGAGAATAGGCATCCACCTATTTCTAAACACATTCAGATAACAGCAGACAGCTCCCAATGTCATGTACATGATCTCCTACAACTTTTTGCTAAAAAAACTTGTGCAAAACCCTTTCATACTTCCAGAGAGCAAAGTTTTTTTGGAGAGGAATCTTTAAAATATAATACAGCGCCTAGACGCACTCAGAAAATTTTAAAGCTCTAAACTGAAGCTACTTCTTTCATTAAACTTCCTCAGAAGAAAATCCTCAGTAAATCCCCAACTTAAGGTGAAGTATAAGAAAATTAATGTTGCTGCTCACCTTCGTCCTGTTCTTTCAAGCTGTGCAACAGATGGACAATGTATTTCAAAACTATTCCAGAATTTGAATTTCCATCAAAAGGT
Organism: Struthidea cinerea; assembly: GCA_013397865.1. Lineage (NCBI taxonomy): Eukaryota > Metazoa > Chordata > Aves > Passeriformes > Corcoracidae > Struthidea > Struthidea cinerea. The sequence goes on from VZTI01001766.1 coordinate 2,221,614, forward strand.
TTAGACAGCTTTGAATAGCATGGCTGGACACTTAAAAGACTCTGCTCTTCAGAATATCTTGCCAACGTTTATTGTTAAGCACAAAAACCCCCACTGATGTCAGTAGTTGGCAGGATCCCAAACTGGTACCATAAAATAATGGTTATGTTTTTTATACAAATCCTTTCCTTCTTAGACACCTAATTCTTCTTTACACTCAAGTTTCAGGTGATGTTGGAACCTGCTGTGCCTCTGCCCTTGCTTTGTAAACTGAGCACAAAAGGCTAGAGTTTGGTCAGTCCAAAGAATCCTCCACCCGATTTTGATACTGTTCCCAAAACGTTGTGTACAGACTTCCATACTTAACTTTAAATCTTTTTCAGGAAGTGGCCTATACTGGGGAATACACACTGGAGGCATTTTCCGAATTCTTAGAAGAAAAAGGCAAGACGGAAGCAGAACCAGGAGAGAACGTAGGTATTTTATCCAGACACCTGCTGCGCGGTCCAGGCGCGTTCCCAGCTGGTGGAGACGTTCCTGGACCGGCTGCAGCACAGCCACAGCCCCGGGCCCTGCTCCTGTCCCTGCTGGGGTGCTTCTTACCCGCTCGTGGCCGGTTCCATCCCCGCAGCAGCTGCAGTCATGTACCACAGCCTGGCAGGCACGCACCCGCTCGCATCCCTGTTCTCGTCACACAAACCCCTCTGCTCGCACTGCTCGTGTCACGGCCGAGTCACTCCACCAACACCGGCAGCAGGCACGGCAGAGAGGAGCCTGCGCCCTCGCAGGTGTCAGCAACACTTGCTCACGGCTTCAGCTGGAAGCGACAGAGCCCCAGCTGAGTGTCAGCCGTAGCTGGAGTGCTTCAAATCCCCACTGCCCACCTCATTCTGCTGCACTCGGTGCAGCTTCTCTTCGTCCTAAAGCAAGGACACAGCTGAGAGCAGATGATGCCCCTTCTCTGAGCAATCTGGTTGTGATTGTTGCCCAGTTCCTCAACCGTTTCTTCTCCACTGTAAATCAGACCAGAGAAGTGTTTGCTGTCCCACATCTGCCTGTTATTTAATCACAGACACTTCCCTGCAAAAAGACACACGGTGAGTGAACAGTGGGATCTCCACACAGAGAACTGCGAGCAGCAGAAAAAATCCTGACGTGGAAATGGAGACACTGTCCATCCAGTATAAGGATCCTGGGCCCTTCCTGCCCAGAAATGAAGTGGAATCACTGGGTAGCAGTAGTTATCAACACTCTTTTCAGCTAGTAGGAAAACTGTCTGTGGGTGGAGAAACAGTTTTGAGTTTTCATACTCATTTCCACCAGGGGCTTTGATTTTCTCCTGCAGTCAGTGGTTAAATATGTAGTTACTGACGGAGAGAGATGACTAAACTAGTACTGGGACACAGAAGGCTGCAGAGCAGGATCAGACATCCACCTTTTCCCAGCCATTGCACAATTCTGCTTTCCAATACCCAAAGCCTGCGCTTGATGCCTGCCTCTTGCATGTTTGTTCCTCAGTGCTGTGTTTCAAGCAGATCTGTTGAGTTCTACGCACAGTCTTTTACATGCAAAATTTGAGCTGTGTATATTCTGTTGTCTCTTCTTCATGTTTTATTTCACATTAAAGAATGAGTAAAAAAAGTCAGCTTAGAAAATACCAGTCAAAAACGTGCTCTGTGTAGCACAAGGGGTAAGTAATTGACATTTTCTCATCTGTTCACTTTTTCCACCCTTACCTGACACCCACCAAATTTTTCCAGAAGATTGCAGTATTAGACCATTTGCAGTACAGTGCTTGATATGAACTCCCCTGTTGAAGTAATTCTTCATCCTCACCTCAGGGCACTCACAAACACACAAACAAGATAAATAGGGCAGTTTCTTTTGAGATTGCCGAAGAAAGACAGCCTTGTGCCCACCAGCACACGTGGTGTTCTAAGTTCTTATTAAATCTTCACACAAAGCTTCATGTAAGCTTTGCCATAAACCAGTGAAAAAGGTTTGAAAACAAAGCACATTTTAGCAACAGCTGCACTGTTTCTGACCTCATTAACAAGACCTCAAGTTCCTTGTTTGAAAAGATGAAAATCTGCATTTCAACTAATCTTAAAATGATTTTTGTTTTTTTTTTTTAAGAATTACTAGAGCAATTGTCTTTGTGAACATCTGTAATCAGCAGTTTTCCTTTTGCATTTCCTTTTTTGAAAGGATCCTTCAGGAGGAATCAAAGAGGATTTCAGTGAAAAGGAAGCTGTAATAACAGAGAAAGAACTTTAATAGTACAGAGACAGAGAAACATTCTGAGGATTGTGGGGGATCCTTCCTGGAAGGAGCTCACTGGAAGAATGAATCATCTCAAGTGAACAGAGAGCTGAATAAAAAAATAAAAGTAAAGAATTCAGTATCCATGGCTTGTTATGGGTGACTTCTCTTCTGAATCCCATTTAACTCCTCGTTTTACTGGGATCAGTTCTCAAGGGTTCTTAAAATATTGTCAGCTTTGCTTAAACGATGGCTTCATTATTAATAAAACTGCTCTTCTTTAGAAAGGTGGGTATGCAAACATCATGGCAAACAGATCAAGATATAAAACTATTTTTCCTGAACAAGATCTGCAACAGGATTGCAACTGATTGCTCTCCAATTTACCCTAAAACAGCCCTCTTGTTTTCAAGGGAGTTTAACTGCTCCCAGAAAGAAGGGTCTGACACTGCAAAGAGCATTCCTAGAGTGATCTTCAGCAGAAGTAATTGAAGCTAGGGGCTGTGCCCAAAGGGGCAGCAAGGCACAATTCATGATTTTTTTATTATCAAGCAGTAAAAAATGCAGAAATTTAGATATAATTTGATTCCAGTTAGAAAAATACTGTAGCTAACACACAAAGTCATAAATATGACTCATGTTTTAGTTACGTGAGGTCCCCATACCACAGGTTAAAGAAGTGAAACAGGTGAAACTGCTGGACAATAGTAACTCTGAACAGCTATTAAACACAGAAGCTATAATCTTTTAATTAGTTTCCTTCCAGAAAAACAGAGCAAGCAATGTTCAGCACCACCCTGTATCTGGCAGATGGGTTTACCATTCAAGATAATGGAAAAAAATTAATTTTCACTGCATCTACCCACTGTATACAAGGCTCAGTCCTGGAACTGCTGTCTGTCCTATCATGAGGTGCAAGATGACATTTTAATGAACAAGTGTGGCATCTCAGCAAACGATGTTCTCATTTCTGCTCCAGCCACCCTCAGATGTGGTGTCAGGGGCCAAGTGCAGACTCACATGCCGTGCCCTGACACAGGACAAGAGCTGCAAATCTACTTCATAAAGCATCTGGCAAAAGCCTGCCTGGAAGACAGGCTGGGTCAAAAGTCTGCCTTGTTACTGGCTGAGTTCCTGCAAGTCTTGACCACGGCAGAAGGTGCCCTTGGTGCCAAACAGTGTGGCCGGGCACATTGTCTCATTCTCCCTCTGATCCAAGCCAGTTACAGAATATTTTCCTGGAACAAAAGTTTGGAATTTTCACACGGAGAATTGAGCCCTAAGTGTCTGAAATGAAATCACTTCCTCAAGCTTTGCTAAGTCAAACTCTACTTTTTTTATTTTAGCCTAAAAATGAAATGAATCTGTTTAATTTTAAAGAGTACATCATTATAACCATGCTCAGACATTCTAAATATTACTTAAAACCATAAAACAATTTTTAAAAGATCAATATTTATTAGCCGAACTTGTTTCTGTAAATGGATACCAATATTTTGAATGCCCCACTCACATGAATAATCTCCTCATGCACATAAATAAGCCCTATCAATTAAGATTGACAGGACTAGCTAAAAGAGATATGAATGCATACCAGCAGTGGAGCTGCTTTAATCTGCTCTGTCAGGATGATTTGGTTATCAATATGGAGCAGCAGAAGCAACACTCCCAGCTAGGAATCTTATTTATTTAAAAAAAAGAAAAAAGAAAAAAAAAAAAAAAAAAAAAAAAAAAAAAAAAAAAAAAAAAAAAAAAAAAAACAAAAAAAAAAAAAAAAAAAAAAAAAAAAAAAAAAGAAACAAACAAAAAACCCAAACCAAACTAAACCAAACAAACAAACAAACAAAAAAAAAGGTGAACAACACAAAGATTAATACAAAAAAGGGATAAACTTGAACCATCGCCAAGAAATGCTGACTTGTTTTTCTATTCAATGCCAGCCTATTCTGCCTTAAAATACAAGCTTTGAGCACCTTGCAGATAGAAATTAATCTCAATAAGTTCTTTTCTTAAATCCTGGGAAAGAAAAATGTTGTTCAGAATTGACAGTCATTCATAGATGCTCAGATGAACAGGAAAAAAAATAATCAATCCTAATGAGAACTATAATAATTCCTTTTCCTCTTTACAACAGATTAATCCCATCTTAATTTCCCTGGAATTACTTTCAGCTGGCATTAGCATAACAGCAATACACTAAAAGAGATTAATACAAACACAAAACAAATGCACTGACTGTTCAAAAAAAACCAACCCTGATGTGTGGCAGTGGCATAATTGGTATAAATATCAAGGTCTGGCTTGGAAGTCAGAAACTTGGTGTTGGTAGAAATAGATGTGTGCTACGTGCTTGAAGACTGATGGGATAATCAGAGAGAGGGGGCTGAAGCCAGTATTTGAGGCATTTCATTCAGAGAATTGCATTATCAAACTGGTTAGGAAGTTTGAGACTCTTGTCTTTCCTTTCTCTCACACTCCTGATAGCGAAGAGAGGAGAGTTTGCTCCAAGGCCACATAGTGCAGATATATTAACAAAAATGAACAACTCACACATTTAAAAAAAACGTGCTCGTGTTAACTCAAGTGGAGTTTGACCAGCGGAAATTACTCAGCTCAGATGTTTGAAAACCATGCTTTGAGTATGTTCATTTAAAACTTTGTTGTGGGAAAAGCTTTAAATCCATTTTCCCCGGGCTTGTGCCCACTGTTGTGGCATCAGGAGCCTCACAGAAGCTGTCAGTCATTCACTCAAGCTTGTGTCCAGCTCAGAGTGCTTCCAGGAGCATCTCACTGCTCACATTTCACTCTTGATTTGCCACCTTTGAGAGACGACACGACTGAAGGGCCAAGCCAAACGCAGCTCTGCCTCTGGTTCTGGAGGAGGCAGCTGCTGCTCCCGGCGCAGTCCTGCACCAGCGGGATCACGCCTTGCCCAGTGTGTCCTCAGCCTGCAGTTTCTGAGATCACCTTGGAAATATTTGCTTTCTGTGAAACATTGACAGAGCCAAAGCTGTGCCGGCGCTGCTGCCCACCGCTCTCGCTGCTGAGCAAACCCCTCTGGCTGCTGAACAAACCCCTCTGGCTGCTGAGCAAACCCCTCTGGCTGCTGAACAAACCCCTCTCACTGCTGAGCAAACCCCTCTCACTGCTGAACAAACCCCTTCTGGCTGCTGAACAAACCCCTCTCACTGNACAACCCCCTCGCGCTGCTGAGCAAACCCCTCTGGCTGCTGAACAAACCCCTCTGGCTGCTGAGCAAACCCCTCTGGCTGCTGAACAAACCCCTCTCACTGCTGAGCAAACCCCTCTCACTGCTGAACAAACCCCCTCTGGCTGCTGAACAAACCCCTCTCACTGCTGAGCAAACCCCTCTCACTGCTGAACAAACATGCAGCGGCTGCCTTTTCACCAGGGCCTGCCAGCTACTCCACACCAGGTCCTGGCTGGGGCATTTACTGCACAGGGACCCTCACTACTCACACACCGGACCCGCATCACCGCTTAAACACCACACAGGGAACACAAACAGCTCAAGAATCGTTTTCTCCCCCTCCCCAGGAAGAAACAACATGCTGTATTTCATTTGAGCCCTCCTGGGCAAATGCACGTTACCAGTAACTGCAACCAGTGAATAATAAATATTAATAAAGCCTTTAATTGGAATCCTGTTGAAAAGCACTTTCTCCAGCATGGCTGGCAAGAGCCCCCTTGAACAAATGCTGCCTTCCTGCCAAGTACAACATAGGCAGAGTCATAATTTGAGAGCAGAGGCTAAGGTTGTATGTGAACATCACTGCTGAAGCCTGAGCTTTTCAAAGCAAGTATTCTATAGACTGAAGTAATTTGGGAATTCTGCCCAAAATTTTCTTCCTCTGGCCTTGTCACTTTTGAGAAGATGCTGGTTATTTCTGCTGGTTATTTCACCACGTGCTAACAGAGTCCTGAGCTAAATCAGCACCTTGGGAAAGCATTCCCTCCAGCCTCTGTGTGCCAGGACACATCACCAGTAATTGCCAGAAAATCAGCTCTTTGGGACCAGTAACAGACGAAAGGGTTCATAAAAACTCGTTAACTATCACCTCCCTTCACTGAGTTTGACACGGGTGGGTCTCTGCCTGCCCTGCCTCACTCTCCTTGCCTCCAAAGCACTGCTGTTTGCTGAGTCAGGAAGAAAACCCACCCTCTTCCACGTGCCCTGATCCTGTCCCTAAACAGCTCCTTGCCAAAGTCTAGCAACTTCCACAGGCCAAGGTGTTTGCCCAGAAATCCCATTTGCTTGGAGGAGTCTGAGCACATTGCCAGAACCTGTTCCAGCCTGGCTGCACAGCATCAGGTGCCTGTGGGATTACTTGGTTTAAGGGTGGCAACCACAGCCTTTGTGAGAGCCGAGTGTGGGTTGTAGCAGCTTTCTGACTGGCATTAAATACATGGTCTAGTCTAAACTGTTTCTGTCCTAGTCCTTAATAATTTCCCATGTAATCTTTTATTAAGACTCATTGAAAGAAGAGACTGGACATCTTTTAATGTTCACTTAATTGACAATCTTTGCTGTAATTTTTTCCGTGGATTTTTCTACTTGAAACCCTTTGACTAAGATGCTGGTCAGCCTAAGAATTTTAGGACAATTTCCTCAGAGAGCACATGGTGTGGAAATGTGAAGGATGTGCTCCGTCAGCAACCAGAGGACTTCATAAAAAAAAAGGAAGATGGTCTTCTATGGAACAGTCATTGGTGAAAGTGAACCCCAATTTGCAATATATGAAAAGAACATCCCTTTGGATAAATGAATCTCTTCATTTTGAAATTTTGCAACATGAAATCTTCTCTTCCAACTGACAGCCGCTGGGTTTTTGGTTTTTTTGAACTGAACAAATTCTCATTTATAATGGGAACATGCAAAACACTTCCCCAAATATGTTTATTCTTCTACGGCCTTCTTCCTACTAATTTACCCGAGCCTGGTACAAGAATACGCTTCAATCCTACGGCCAAAGATGTGAAATAAGGCCCTGTGACTTAGGAAAATCACACTGGCCAACAGCAGGAGCTTAGGGAAATAATTCTGCACAAGACTTGGGCGAGTCAGAAGAGGCGCAGCCTTTGGGGCGGGCTGGCAGCTGAGGGGGGAACGGGAGCGAGCGCGGCTTCCCGGGGAGGATGCGGATCCCGATCCCAGCGGAATTCCCACGGCTCCACCGCCACCTGCCGGGCAGCGCGGGCCGGGAGCGGGAGCGGCGCCCGGAGCACCGAGGGTCGGCGTGTCCCGGGGAGAAAACACCGCCCGGGCCGCGCCGTGGGTGTCACGGGCACATCCACGTGCCCCCGTGGAGGAAATGGATGAGCTTCCAGCTTTTTAGCACCTACAGCACAGGGCAGTGCCAAGAATGCCACCCTGTGCCTGAGAGCATTGTCCAAACGCAGCCTGAGCTCTGCCAGCCCTGGAGCCCGGACTGCCTCCCTGGGAGCCTGCTCCAGTGCCCGAGCACCCTGACTTGCACTGTGCCAGCTCCTCAGGCACTTCACATTGTGGTCGCCACAGCCGCTGCACCAGGGCCGTGGAACTGCAGAGAATTCTCCTCCCGAACCAGCTCCAAAAAGAAATCCAAAATACGGAAAAGTGTCTTCACGGTCCTGAATTTCGTGAGATCTGCATTTTGCAACTGGAAGTTCTTAAGCATGGACTTCAAAATACCCTAAAATACAGTCAAACAGAAAGTGACACGGCCTCCTTACTTTAACAGAGTCAGAATTCTCATCTGGCCCCACTGAGATTCAGGAAGTGCTGGGACGGGTTTAGCTTAAAAGATAAATAGGTGCAAAAAGCTGAGGTCCAGTTTGTGCCAGAGTTGCAGTTTTCTCTACGCATGGGAAACTTCTGCAGACTTTTGGAGTTTTCAGGAGTAGCAGGGGTTCTTGGTGTCGCTTCTTTTTCGTGTTATTGATTTGTTGATTTTAATTTCCTGTTGTAGAATTTGATGACAACAGCAACAGGATCAGACACATGCGCTTCAACTCATGGAGCTAAGCTGATGGATACACACTGAGGATCAAATAATTATTTAAACTTAATTTGATTGATATTTTCCTAATGCTAATTTTTATTTGCTCATGAACATGACTGACCACTAAACACACTTAATTAAAAATTGCTCAAGTTGCTGTGTGGGATCAACCCTTCCAGTGTCTCTGACTACAGTTTTGATTACAGAAGCCAGTTTTCTTCTGCTTTCCTCTCTCTCTGAGGAGGCAAGAGGGAAAAAGGGTACAGCTTTACACTTGCTCCCTGTCATGGAAATGAGGGAGGCAGAGTTTGTGTTTCCCTGCACAAATCAGCTTTTTTTGTACACAAACACCACTAATTACCTTCTCTTCATGTCTGAATATCAGAAAAATTATCTATATTTAGCAGACTCAATATAACATTAGGAGTAGGATGAGGCTTTGGAGCAAAACACAATGAACATCTCATTCAAGGGAACTCAGCGTTTCTCAAAGCTTAATGCTATCAATCCATTTGCTTATGGAGAGAAGAGAATGAATTTGATTAAAATTTCTGCTATCCTTTCAGTCTTATGGATTCTCAGCAGGAATCTTTTAGAGGACAACACGAAATGCTCCGTGCATGTTGTTCCTGCTGTGGGTCACACTTCTCTACATACACTGCACCATGCTCAAGCAGGTAACAAACGACACAATCTCTTATCTTCGTCGTGTTGCATCCCTTCTTTCCTCCTGTGTTCTGCTGGTGTCACAACAGATACAGAGGGAAGGGCAGAGAGTAAGAAAGGTGAGGAATATTCGTGGCATGAAGAGATGCCGTGGGTCTGGTGAGAGACCGAGCCACAGACTAAATAAGGGACTCCCACAGGAAGGAGATTTGAAAGTGGTAGGTAGGACAGGACAAGTAAAGGTCGTGAGAGGAGGTACATATAAGTATGAAGAACTGAAGGAGAAAAGAAAGAACTGGTTTTACAAGAGGGGAGAAGCTCTGCTGCCAGCTGCTTCTGCATCCAGTCCCAAACGCAGCCCTGCTGTACCTCAGACACCTCACACACACAAGACCAACTATCGGTGCAAGCCTCCCTTGACCACTGCTGAGAAGAGCCTCTGGATTCCACTATGGAATTATTTTGGCTTGATTTAGAAAGCCTCTACTTCGGGGAAACAGTTTTAGTGCAGTTTTATTGAACCCCAGAAAAGTGCCAGACAGTGGAGAACATTTCAGCTAAACTTAAAGTGAAAATTGTCAATAGGATATAAAACCAGCTCCCTGAAATTTTTGTGATCATGAAGTTTCCATTAAAACTGTGCAATATGCACTGTGGGTACGTTACACCAGGCTGTGCTGGGTTATTTCCCAAGTACAGCACTGTCAGGGTAAACACTGAGCACAGCTGAGAGATTATGACATCCCATGACGGCACTAGCCTTGACTCAAGCCGTGAGAGGTAAAATGTTCATCTCAGGAATGGAGAACAGCCCTCATTCTCATTCCAGAAGACACCAACAAGTGGGGTTTAGTTAGAAGAACTGTAATTATCCACTTTGCAGCAGATAATGTTCAGCATTTCTAATTAAAGACAGGTAAAAGTACAGAACTTTGTAATTACGTGGGATAATCTTTGCATCAAAATAAGACATAGCCCACAGTTTATTTGCATGAGCCATGTAGGTTTAGAGCATGCCAAAAACATTTCACTTCCAGCCAGCTACAGCAAAAGCAGAGGTACAGACCTGTATGAAGAGGATCATACCCCCTGTAAAATTCATTTCACTTGGAACTAGGACACACACACACACAAATTTGGGTGGCATAAATAGTACCTACAAAGAGAGTTTGCCAGGCAGGTACAAACTGAAGCTTCAACCATATATGTTGAGCCTATTTCAAGGGAATTATTGGGCATCACATTGAGGAATAGAGCCTCTGGGAAGTGGCATTTCATCTTAACCCCCTCCACAATAGTTTCTACAGTCTTGAGCCAAGCTGCCTTCTGTCACAAATCCTTTAGCTTGGCCAGGTAACCCAGGCAGAGAAATCCCAGACAACCACTTTCCCAAACAACCCCAAATTTCAGGGACGTGAGTAGAAGCAGCTATGCCCCAGGATGACCTGTAGACCATCAACACACAAGTTATGCAATGCATTACTTGATGAGAATCAGAGCTGCACCTTCAATCAACAATGTGCTCTTCATTTTCTGACTATCCTGTCCTCAGGGCTAATCACTTTGGTGGTTTTATATCCAGAATGAACCTGCCCCTGTGTGCTTTTGGCTGCTCCTTCAGTTTCTACACATTTTTTCTCCTTGCTTCAGCACAGGGATAGGAAAAGACAATGATTGCTTCGAGACCGTGGTAGAGCAAGGTAATAGGGAGCAGTGATGAAGGAATGGGGATGGAGGTGTTACCATGGCAACAGGGGGACAGAGAGTTTTCCAGCTTTGGGAAAGCAAGCACATTTTTCATCACTGTTTCTACTCTGACTTCTGAGCAGCCCTTGTGACTTTTAGGCTGAGGGACAAGAGTGCAAACAGCATTTGGCCCCAGGGAGCTGTTCCATCATTGCAAACGTTAAAGAGCAGCTGAGAAAGCCACACAGAAATTCAAACTGGTGTTCGGGTCAACACCTCCAGCATAAACTTATGCTACTGGATTGTGTAGTAGATCCATAAACCCATTATTATCCAGAATAACTTATAAAAATATAATTCCCATACTCTGAAACAAAGTGTTTGTTATCACATTCCCCAGCACTGGCTACATCTGCCATATGTGTCACGTAGGCACTGTACAGTCAGCATCTCCCTGCCAAAACTGAGTCCAAGAAGAAAGAGCAATACATAACAACAACAGCAGTGAAATAATCCCATTACAAGCAAGGAATATAACAGGAGTATAATAACAGAAATAAGAGCAACTATTGACAGTCCTTTATCAGTAGTAACGTTGGCTGCAATGCTTTTCTGAGTTAAGATGACAAACTCCCTGCAAGGGTGTGTCTTTGTGTCTTCTTAAATATAAAGAAGCTGTTAAAGGATGAACTACAACATAAAAAAGCCTAAAGGAAGAACCACATGAACTCTGCAAGTTGGCAGAAGATTTACAGAGATGCAAAGCTGCCAATTTTCAGAGAACACCCCCTGGAGCAAGCGGTCTACAGCTTATAATTTCTGAAAGAGACGGTGGGAATGCTATTGAAGGGAAGTTCCACTTGGAGTAAAGTAAAAAATGAAGGAAATTGTATTTGAATATGTAGGTCTGCAAATGGTAGATGTCTCTGCTGGTCAATACAAATACATTTTTGAGGAAATAATGGTAGTTCTAATGTTAAGGTAAAGGCTGATAATATCAGCAAGGAGATGCAAACCTTTCACCTTCTTGGGGGCATGATGCAGCTGACAGTGATAGATGATATAATCTCTCCACCTGCTTCTTAGGGAAGCTGAGCATGACAGGTAATCTCACACTGTTTATTCTGGAGGAGTAGATCAATTTGCCTGGAAAGCCACGAAGACCCTTGTTGAGGTCACAGCAGTTTTTGCAGGATGTCACATCACTTACACTTCCCAATTTGTTTCTGCCTCTGTCCACAGTCAGACCTCAGCAGCACTCAGAATGCAGTCCAGGTAACTTTTAAAATGTGAAGCAACAGCCCAGGAGCAGGAGGCTCACGGTGTTAGCACACCGTCAGTAGTGCCTGGTGAGGCGTTCAGGCTGCTGGTCACAGCAAGCAGAAAACCCACAGACACAGCTTTGCTATTCCCACCCAAACTGTGCCTGACCGAGTCATTGCCCACAGTGGGCTGGAGATCTGCATAACTTAGACCTGAACAAACAGATGGTCCCCAGTGCTTCAGCACATCTTCATCAGGCATGAAAAAGGAAGAGCTGTTGCTCACCTTGCCAGCCTACCACCAAGCCGTGCTTCCAGGCGAGATGGGTGATGCTGGACAGGTTTCTGTAATGCTGTACCAGGTGTTCCTGTAACACCACAACAGCAAATCAAAGTGAGATATTAACTGTGGCTGCTCAGCTCTTTCATGCAACTATAACGTTCTGTCTTGCTACAGAAAAAAGAGAAACAAATGCTAGCATTTCTCTTGGGGGAAAAGAGAAGAGCAAAAGGAACCAAACAGAACAGATACTCTGGCAAACTCTGCCAGACGCTCTTCGAGTCTTCTGAAGCTTAACATGGAAGTAACACTGAAAGCAGAACCACAAGCTGCGAATTTTTGCATTTGCTTCCTATTTCTCTTAAAAATCCTGTCAATCACATCTCAGAGGATAAACACACTGCTAGCAGTTTCACCTCACCATAGGCATCCTCTCGTCTTCAGCCAGCAGACGTGAACGTGTTTTCTTTCGCACTGCTTCGGAATATCCTGTACATCTCCTCGGAAAGGAAAACTCCCAGCTCAGGAGTCCCTCAGGCTGTAAGCCAGCAGAAAAGCCTCAGCAGAAGGGGGTTACCCTGAGCTGTTTGCACCAAGTGCTGCAGAAACACTTTCAGCCTGCAGGACAGAGCTGTGGGCCAAGCAACGGGAATGCCCTGTGGTCCAGACTTGTTTCCTCAACACAACACTTGTGAAGCAGTGATTTAAAAAGCACCATAGCTCGGGAGGAAAAAACCCTCCAGAAGCATGAAACTATTTCCCAGCTGCTCCTGCCTTTCCTGCTTCGTTCCCAAGGCACACACCAGCCAGGCTGGCCATCCTTCCCCCTTCCACCACTAAATAAACCTCCAGGTAAGAAGGCACACAGTTCAACAGAGGGCACCTTGTCAGAATTGATTCCTCCCAGCCTCCAAGCTGACTTCTCGACTTTGCTTTATTCAGTTAGTGCCTCTGACCATCACAGCACAGCCACTATGTCTGTCCTCTTTTAGCTAAACTTCTTTACATAATGCTGAATTTAGGCACGTGGGGGAAGAAAAAAGAACAACAGCAAATAATTTTTATTCTTACAGAACAATCTATTTGCAGGAGAAAAGAGCTGGTAAATTGCTGCCATTTTACTGTCTTGTTTGAATAATTTTCTGTGGGAGAATTTTAAATGCCTTGTGTATCAGGAAGGGGCAGCTGCTCTGTTTTCCATATGGGTATTATGGTACGAGGCACTGATGCAATTTGGAAGATGGACTATTGACTGTTGTGAAATGATGCTGAAAATGATGCAATCAATTTAATTCTCTAATGGCCTAAGTAAAGGAGGGGAAACTTTCTGGGCATTGTTTGACCCGCCTTATGAGAGACTGAAAATCCTGTTCTGAGTAATCAGAAGATGGATCGCATTTTATACAACTTTTTTTTGATTCAGTAGCTGAAGAAGGAAGAACTGAATCTCAATTTATAATTCCAGTTCCTTCCACTATTACTCAAAATGAATAAAGATGACAGTTTTCATTCCAAAACTCGGAGTGCTTCAAGCCTTTAGATGACCTTCAAGAGAACAGCAAGACAGTCTGACTGTAGTCATCAAAAGATTTCTGGTTTAATTGGATCTTGTAGAAGTGTGCTCTTTATTAAATACTTTGTGGCAATGAATTGGTCTGAGGTTCTCTTTTTGAAACAATAAATACAGAGTGAGATGGCTGGATCATAGGATGAAGGGAGGCATCATTTCAGTTCCCTGTTCTGACCAAGTCAGGGATATCTGGAATGAAAAATGACCTAAGTACACGAACCTCTGTGTGTGAGTTAGAGGGCAGGTGAGAGAGCACGTGCATCTGGGTGTCCAGCAGAAAAATGGACCTTCCTTCTGAAAATATAAATTATAGCAATTCTACATTCACATTAAAAAAAAGGGTTCATATTGCTCCACATCAGGATTAACATGTATTTCAAAATATGAAAACTTGATGAAATTAGAATTGCTGCCTTTTCATCAATAAAATACTGACATCAAAAAAGAGGGAAATTGTCATATCCTCCAGATCAACACAGGCTGCTTTAGGGAGTGTGTGTACTACAGAAATCATCATTTTTGCTAGATCTTTAGGTACAGTGGAAGACAAAGGTCGTGTTACCATGTTTCTCTTTTTTCTTTCTTTTTTTTTTTTTAATGAAGAATTTATACAAACGAACAGGAAAACTACAAAAGCTGGTTTTAACTCACACCTGGTGAATTGACATTCCATGGACACGTTCAAAATAGATGTCATTTAAACAAACCAGCCCTAAGTTCCGAGCGCTGTCTGCTGCTCCTGTGCATCTGCAAGGTCTCTCCTGAACCATTCCCTGGGCCATCCTATGGGCACAGCCCTGGCATTTCTCTCTGTTTATTGTATCATGAATTATCACTTTGTAATGTTCTTCTGACCCTAAACACGTTAACCTCAGCTGCTTTCAATCACTCCACTGTCCAGGGAGAAATGCTAATCCAAAATTCGTTTGTCAGCACTGCCTTGGTGCTGTCTCTGAAGGAGACTCAGATTCAGGAGTTCTGTTTTCAGTTCTCAGTTCCACTACAAGTTTCCTGAGCAGGGCATTTAATTTCAGTACAGCTGTCACCTGCTCCAAGCAGACACTGGCTGCTTAAACTGTAAATTACCCAAGACAGGGCCACCTCTGTAACAGCTGGCAGAGAGCAGAGAAAGCCACAGCTGGACTCCAGTGCAACACTGCATTACAAACATTACAACACCGAGCGAGCTCCTCCCAGCCAGGGCACCCCAGCTGGGCATTTCTCCCCCTGTTTCACTGGTGTTCACAGGCTGAACAGGCAGTGAGATGCTCTGAACAAAAAGTCAGGCTCCCAGCTTTTTGCATGAGGATGTGCAAGGAAAGCTTCCAGGGCCTGATGCAAACCTTGCTGGTTCAGCCTGCCTGCCCTGTATCCACCATGTATTCCCTTTATAATGAGTCTTCAGGATAAACAATGCCTGAACATTTTTGATTAAATGCTTTTCAAGCTCTTAAAGTCCCTAGCAAGTGAGTTAGTTTGGTCTGTGATATTGCATTATACAAGAATGATTGATTGAAACAAACCTTTTCCCCTCTCACTCCATAGCTATTTCCACAAGTATTTTGAATCTGGCAAGAAGTATGACACTATTGATTTTCTCTGTGCTGCTTGTTCTGGAGCCTCATCTGCAAACACATTATTCTTTATTGCTTCAATAATTTCCCTGAGTGCACAGGAGTCCATTGTATTTTTTTTAACTTAGCATGTAGTGATTCTTTAAATTTTTTATGTGCTCTGAAGCTGAAAATCAGCCATTTGCAGAAATGCACTGGCAGGCAACCAGAAATTCAGATGTTTCCATAGACATGCCACTACTCCTTTTGCTGATCCAAAGCTGAGGTTTTGCTTGGTCTGGGACACTGATAGCACACTGCATTTAGGCAAGGCTTCCAGGGATGAGGAGGACTGGGCAGAGAAGAGAAACTGATACTGAACTCAGGGCAGAAGCCATTTCTGTGCTGAAATGGCTCTTGGTCAGCAGAAGCAAAAGCAGCATTTGATGCCTCAGCCAGGCCCTCAGCAGACCCTGGCAATGGGCCTCAAAGCACCTTCATTTCAACCCTTTTCCTTTCCAAAGCCCTCTGCTCACGGCGCTGGATGCACAGCTGTCTGAAATTGCATCAAGTGCACAGTCTTAAAAACCCTGCATGATCTGAACACCTGTTCCTTGAGAGGCGAACTGTAAACCCAGCGGGACTGGGAGATCACTGCTGGGAGAAGGAGCACCCACAAAGCCAGGCTAGGAGGCGTTCATCCTGGAAACCAGCTCCGTATGGAGGAGCAAACAGACTGACACCGGGGTCAGAAACATGCTGGAGACTCCAGGGAGCTGCAGTCCTGCAGCCCGCTCAAGCTAAGGGAAGCCCGGGAACACACAAATACAGCCTGGTGTGACTTGAAGGAGCTTTGGTCCACTGGTTTTGTGATGGGCCAAACCTATCAGAACCCCTGGCTGCTGCTTATTTTCTCAGGCTGCTTCCTTGTGTTTCAGCCACCTGCTGTAGCCCAGCTTTCAGGCAGAGGACCAAAACAATTACAGTAAGACAGAAAACCTCCCACTCTCATTAGAGATGTGAATGAGCTGTGATCTTCACATTTAGAAGCATTTTAAAGTTTCCAGGATACTGCAACATACAGAGTTACTTAGCAGCCTGGAAAGGTCACATCTACTCTGCCTCCCACCACTGTTTACAGAGCACAGTAGGCATCAAAAACAACAGATCATGGATTTTCATGCTATAGATTCAGGGGGAACAGAAATTAGAAAACAAGAATGTGTTTGCAAAATAACAAAACTGTGAATGGGGCAAGCAGACAGTAATCACATCCTCTGTCTTGTGAAAGTCACCTTTCACTGGTCTTAAGAGGAACACCAAACATTTTCCACATCTGAGGAATCAGATTCAAGCCTTGAATAATAAGCCAAGAATAAATCCATAAACTAAGATTTCATTATACACAACATCTGCCCAGAAGCCATTTTACACCTCAGTCTTTGCTTTATGACCAAAGAAATTAACAGCTTCATGTGAGGTGTTGGGCAGCGAGTTCATAAAACCAAAACCCCAAAGCTTCTCTTTATCAAGCTGCTAACTTGTCTATTTTGAGTAGCAAAGGATGGTCCAAAATAAAGAACAGTTTTACACCTCGAGATAGTGCAGATATGACACTTTAAAGATACATGGTCTTGTAACAGACTGTGTGGTAACCTTCCCATGTGGAAGATATATATCTTTAGAGGGTATGTATAGAGGAAGGAGAATGCTACAAATTGTGCAGTGCTGCAAGCTTATACTGAAACTCGATACACAAAACCTCCTCACACGTTTTCCCTCTCTCGGAGCAGCTGGGTGATGTGATGCAACACGGCTGACTCATTCCCATTGCCACCAACCCCAGGGCGGAGGCAGAGCATCATCCCAATCACCAACCTTACTCGCTTCTAGAAGTGCTTCACTAACCCTCTCCTTCCCCACTTAAAAAATAAAATATCTCTTTTCAGGGTAGTGGAAATCATACCCAAATCCTCACGTAAGCAGCTCTCCCATGAAAGCACACAACCTGATGCTGCACACACAGAGCCTGGACTGCCACTGTCACTGGCTCTGCTGCAGGCACACTCACAGAGGTGGCACTCAGAGGGTCAGAGCAAGGCTGCATCAAAGCACCAAGGTCTGGATTTGTATGAGTGAAAACTGGGCCAGCTCCATTGCAATCAGCAGAGTGCTGCCTCTACACCAGTGAAGAACCAAGCTCAAAACTAATTTTATCATGTTTTTAAAGGTTGTCTCAGTGGTTTTAAACCCATTTCTTTGGTTGTGCGTTTTTTTGACCTTATTTAAGAGACTTTCCAGCAGTTCTAATCTGCACATCTGTTCAATGCAGCAACAAGGCAATTACGAAGAAAATTTCAAAGATACTTCTAGTAGTCAGGACTGACAGATTCTCGCAGGTGGCAGCTGGTTTGCCACGCTGCCAGGTTCTCAGCAAGCTTTGCATCACCCCCAGAACGGCTCCAGGAGAACTGCACACAGGCCACGAGTCTCTGGGGTGACGTGAAGATTTTGTCAATGGATAAAACACCACACGGTCCTGCCAGGGCACGGGGGAGGCTGGGCTCACCTCAGCTCCCCTCCAGCACCACGAGCTCTGTGGCACAGCTTCCCCATGTGCCAGCCCCTCCGTGCTTTCTGGCAGGGAAACATCCCCCTGCTCCCAGACACGTTCGCTACACGCAGCGTCTTTCCAGACACCCTTGGGAGCAACTGAAATAGGGTGCTCAGGGGAGAGGATATTGTTTTTGTCCTGTTGGCACCTTCACAGATTCAGGCTAAGCCTTTTAAGATAAGGGGTGAACATCTGCTGATTTCAGGGAGATTTGGGGCAGTTTAAAAACTGCTGAGCAATTTTTTTCCCCCTTAAAATTAACACCTACATTTCTGTTCCCGCATTTAATGCAAACCTCGCTAATAACAGCTAGATAATAATTGCCATCCTGCAGGCCATCAGCCAGCATCAGCCTCAGTGGAGGAGAAAGGCACCGGCTGCACAGCTGCAGTGTCTGCTGCTGATCAGACCACACCAACAAATTGGGATGTGCTCTTGATCACAGCTGCTCTTCAGCCGCCTGTTAAAATCTGCACTGCTTTAAACCCTCTCTTCTGATTTTAATTCTTAAGGCAGTCAGTGTCATTATAGCAAATGGCTTCCTTGTCCCCATCCCTGTTATACTGTATTGAATTATGTACTTTAAGAACATCTTTCCAACTGACTGAACAAACCTCTCTTTGCTGGCTGAATTCAGGCTTTAATATTGTATCAGAAACATGTTGAGTCCTTAGCCTGTTGTGAACAAACTAAGTGTACTGAAATATTATAAGAGGCTCTTCTCTAAGAAGGGATTAGAGCAAATCACTTTCTCCATAAGTAAACAGGTATACTTCCTATGAAATACTAAACATTTCTTTCATTAGTCAGTACAAAAATCGTGCTTTTCTTTCTCTAAGCCAACAGGTCAGTTTGAAGGTCTAAATGAAGCTCAGATGTTGGAATGTCCCCGCATCTAATTTAATACTTACCTCTACTGCAAATGTTGTTCACAGTTATTTTGATTTTGGATTTGTGAGTCAAAGGAACTTATCTGCTCATTGTTTGCAAATTCCTCCACAGGAATGGTACCTAACACATTTAATAAAGACTGGAATACAGAAGTTAGGTGGGAATTCTGCTCCCTCTTGGTTGCCAGTTTCCCAATGGCATTCCCTGCTTCCCATCCCAAACAGCACCAGCTGCAGTAGCTACAAGTCAGGCACATTTCTAGGGCCTCACAACTGCCAGTCACAGAAATCTGACTTCATCTGGTGACTGTGAAGTGCTGTAACAAAGAATAACTCCATGGCTAACAGCAGCATCTCTTCAAAACACAAATCTTAATACAGTAGATTTAAAAGCTGTTGCCTGACTTATTTTAAAAATCACATGTGGTCCAGAATATACACCTTTTTTGCTATTTCAAACTGCTTTTAAAATGAAGAAAGAAGATAAATTAATTGCTAGTAGGGAATTATATAGGGACCTATACAATAGAGACACAGAAAATCACTGCACAGCACTGGAGAATAATACAGCCACTCTCTCACACCAGCCAGTCAGTTGACTGAAATCACCATTTATCATTCCATTTGCATCATCTGAAACGAAGCAGTGTGTTAATGTGCTTTGTCAGATAAGAAATGGTGGAGATCTGTTCAGCACTTCAACAGAAGATGGTGCATGCTCTGAGTCCTGAATTCAGGGTGTAGGCTGCATTCAGTACTTGCCCCTGCTCTGCACCAGGAGGGCAGACTGGGGACTCTCCTCTCCTCTCCATCCCCTGTCAAAAATCTTCTCTGGTACTTGTTCATTTCTCATAGAAGCTCATTACCTTTAATAAGACAGGAAAACTTTATCAGACTACGGCAAGAGGACTCGCCACCCTCTTTGCCAGTCTGATTTCCCCACAGCCTGCTCTCCTTCGGGTGCTTTTTCCCCAGTAAAGGACAGCAAACCAAGTATGCAAGAAAACCTGCAGCCCTTGGATTTTTTTTTTTTTTCTTGGACACTTGGATTACTTTTTGAGAGGGTCTGCTTTGACAAGTTGAGCTCATTCCCACTACACTTGTGCTTGTATTCACAAGTGTAGCAAAAGCTCCTACTCACTCTGCATTTTATCTGGCTGCCTGTGTCAGTTAGGGCGAGGTGCCAAGCGTTACATTTTCCTCGGCTAAACATTTTATAAAGCCTGTATTTCACCTACCCAGCACACACTGATCAATCCAAAATAAAACCTCCTGCTTTTGAATGGTCTCTGTTAAGTAAACACGAACAGGAGACCCCAAAACTGCGCTTGATGTAGCACTGAGCACTCTGACTCCAGGGTGCTTCGGGGGCTTGGAGAGCCTTCTGCTTCTGCTTGGACTCCAAACTCAGTAAGGGCAGCTGGAGCCTTGCTCAAATCTCCTTACAGACATTTACACCAAGCTGATCCCAGAGGACTAACAGCTCGGACACAGCCATGCTGGGTGGCAGAACCTGGCCCCACGAACACAGGCAGATATTCCAGGATGTTTCCTGTATTAATTTTCTCCAATAAATTTGCCCAATGATTTGAAGGAATTGAGACTTTTTTTTAATCTGAGGTCAAAACAGAAGAGCAACGAGTTGTCTGTCAGCAGTTTATGTGTGTTTACTGCCTATCTAACTATTTACTGGATTTAGGTAGTGTTATACCCAGTTTGCCAATATCTGACTTTCTGTCTAGATTTGTGAAGGAACATAAATCTGGCAAATGACTGCAGATCCTTTTTTTCTTGAAAAATCTAATTTTATTTTCAGCTTAGTGCTGATTCATGTAATAACTGATTTTTAAAAAGCACATTTTCAGATATTTTGATCTTACAAGTGTTTTTAAATTTTAAATTAAAAGAGCTTCATCCACATTGGAAAACCACTCAGAGAATACATACAGAAAATTAATTAGAGTTCAGTTCCTGACAGAAGCTGAGCATCTGCTGAGTACACAGATCCAGCTTCCAGTGAGAAATAAATAAATAAAAATCAAACCCTAAATTAAATCAATTTGTATTACAGGCACTCAGAAGCATTCAGAAGTGGGCATTTGTGATCTAACTTTAACATAAAGATGTTCAGAGCTAGCTGGTGTAAGCAGCTTTTTCACACCAGTCCTCACATCAGTCTAGCATTAGCACTGAGGGGTTTGGGACTATTTCAGAGCAAGCAGGAGCTGCCTGTTAGCCCTGACCTGGATCATGCCCAGTTTTGATGAAGGACTCAGGACATTTCATCACATACCATGATAGATAAAAGTATGATAATTACTGTTAAATGCAGCTGTTTTTATAGCAGGATTTTGTTCCTTGTCAAGATGCAATTAAACCCTTGGGATAAGTTTTTCGTATAATTCTCACTGATTTAGCTCTGGGATTCATTAGAAGTCACTTTCCTTTAAAGCCTTCTGTGTTGGCTGTGAAATTTTGGTTGTTGCTTCAGATTTTCCTGTCATGTCTCCTCTCTGCAGTTCATATCAATAGACCCCTTGCAAGATCCTCTTTGTGCTTTATTCTGTGTATTAAGGACACCCTCCCACCTGGGCCACTCCTATCATTAGCTCTCAATTGCACATATTCTTGTCT
This sequence comes from Struthidea cinerea, assembly GCA_013397865.1. Taxonomy (NCBI): domain Eukaryota; kingdom Metazoa; phylum Chordata; class Aves; order Passeriformes; family Corcoracidae; genus Struthidea; species Struthidea cinerea. Next base: position 2,243,012 of record VZTI01001766.1, read on the forward strand.
TCCCCTCTCTAACCTCCACAGGAAAAGCATCTTATGCCTTATAAAAGATGGTAGCACAAATCCATGCATGAATATGAATTAGAAGATCATTTAAGGAAACTGGTTTTTAATACACATGATTCATTCCTAAATAGACCTTTATGGCAACACATGTTTTATATATATGGGACCTACAACAAGTCCATGCAAGAACCATTCTTTGTACAGTCCAGGTTCCCGAAGAGAACACAGATGTCCAAAAGGTGTAAACATGAAAGTTTTAATTTCAGAGGGTCATTAGTTCATGGGGGCAGGAAGGAACAGATACAACCTTTTAGGGTAATGAGCTTTGCAAGGCACGGAGGGGCCTGCAGACAGGCCGGTGCTCCAGATCAAAGCTCCATGCTCACTCTGCTCTTGCATGCTGCCAATACCAAAGTTATCGATAACTTAAAGTGTCATTATTCTAACTAGGTTATTGATGACCTAAAAATGCCAATAAATATTTAAGACTCCTTCATTATGGTAGTCGAGTCTACTTGTGATACACTGGCAGGGCAGATACGGGTTTGTGTGCAGAGCTTGGAGAACACCCCCAACGCCCTGGTCTTCAAAATTCTGTCCTGGACAGATAGGCTTTGTTTGTAACACGGAACCAATGTCTCAGGAGAGAGAAATAGTAATAAATTATGCAGCTCTTACTGCTTTAGGATGCTACTGTTGCCCATTCATGATTTCATTCTCTCTGTTTTCTTTAAAAGGCAAAATCTCTCACTAAGCATTCTGCTGATAACCTTTTGGGCACATTTCAATACAGGATCAGAAAACAAAACCAATAGGGAAATGTACACCATCCCTACTGGATAATTATAAAGGATGGCCAGTTACAGTCTGAAGCAAAACCTGTCACATCACTGAAAGAGTGCAGGATGGTAAGTAACAGCAAACGGCAGCGTTATTACAGCACTAATGCAGTGCAGCCATGTGGGAACACGGAAATCCCTGGAATGCGAGAAGAATTTAAAATCCAGCTGATAAGGCTGTAAATCATCACTCAGTCAGGGCTGCAGGTTTGAATTCTGGTGAAAAATCAGAGAGTGGCAAAACTCCATCATTCATTTCATTATATTCTTTCCCCTTCTATGTCCCACTCCTTCTTCCCAGTTCGAATTTCTAACAAAATTATGGCAAAATTCAGGTCCTTTTCCATTATTTTGACTATTCTCTTCTAGCTAGAACTGTCATTAGAATGAAAATTGCTTTCTTGCTGTTTCACTGCCTTTAATAATATAAAAGACTAATTATTTATTTTGACACAGATTAAGTTGCAGCTGGAGTACAATGAAGATCCAGTGCATGCCACCTTGCCAAAAAGAGAGGTTAACAGCAAACAGGATGATCAGTTGACACAACCAGGGACAGGCCCACAATTTAGAGAAATTCTTATCACCCTTTCTTTTTTAATCAACCGTGACTACCAATTGATATGTAAAATGGATCCAAGACTTTTTTTTTACATTATTTTAGCTTGGATTTGGTCAGAAGAAAGAAACTGAATCGAGTCACTGTTTTGTGAAGTTTATAAAAATCTCACCTGAGCCACAGAACGAAGATAAAGTACTGAAATGTCAGCTGAACTAGGAGATTCTGTTCTTTGCAAAATTAGATAACTGTAGACTTCTATGAATTTTTAAGTGACTGAGTTGGGCCGACTTCAATACAGTTCTGTCCTTCTAGCCTGCACTCCTGTATTTGCTGTTCCTCTGACTTCGGGGGTGATTTATGCTGTTCTGCAAATAATTATTTGGAAAGTTAGTCCTGGCAAAAAGCACCTACTATTCTGAAAAGTCTTCTCTTTAAAAGCTGCTATGTACAAAACCACATTAAAAACCCATGCAAAAAATCTATTCCTACTGCACCCCAAATGATTTCCACCCCCTGTCCTATTCTGCCTAAATGAAGGCTTCCCTTTCAGAGGGTCATTAGCAGGGTGGGTGCCCTTGAACTTGCAGAGGACTTGCAGACTGACCAGCTGGTGCTGCTGTCTCAGGCCTGGTGTCTGTGGCCATCTGACTGCAAGGAATCTGTGGCTGGCAGCACTGGCGTGGGACGGCTGCAGGCTCTGCAGCCAGGGTTGGATTTCCATTGCTACCTGACATCTCCCCCCTTGCTGAGACCAGCTTCTTAGAGGTGAAAATCCTCCCTCCCACAAACTGACAAGCTCTGTGCCAGTCGTGTTCTCTCTGTTCAGGCTACTCCTTGCCCAGCACAGCTAAAAGTGTTTCCTCCTTTTTTCTGTTTCAGGAGCACGGTTAACAAAGGGCAGGGACCAAATCATCACGTGCACAGCAAAAATGAGAGGAAGTATTTTCTCCACAGGAGGTAGCAGCTGTATTATTCACCAAGGCTTAACCAACACCCTGAGAGGGGAATAACCATAAGTCAAGGAAAAAACATCATTTTTCAGAAGCCGGGTCATGCCTGGAGAAGTGCCACCTAAGGCAAGGTTTTGCACAGGTTGTTGCAAGCAATGAATAATGTTCTGCAGACACACAAGGTTTTGTGAAATCAAGACCTGAATAACTTCATAAATACAGATTGAAACATCCTCTGTACTGTTGATGTGTCTCACAGTGCTGAGTACATTTTAAGATGCTCTTGTTTTCCACCAGCACTGGACAAAAATACATTCACTATTTGTGATATGAGAGCACAGCAGAATCATGGGTTTGTTCAGAGGATCTGTGGCATTGCAGTGTATTACCAAACCCATGCTCCCAGCAGATCAAACACACCACACTTTAGATTGGCATTTAATACAGATATTTGTAGACTGCAGGAATAATAAATGAAACTAATTAAGTTTAATAATTCAAGAGAACTTGGCATGCCTGATTGCTACGTAAAGGCTAATTATCTTTCTCCTTTTCTTCCAAATCTCCGCCTCCTTTCACCAAATTAATCTGGAAACTTCATAAAATATGAAAATATTAAGAAAAAAAAATCATAACGGTAAACCGTTTGAACACACAGAAAACACCCTGCAAGGGATTTACAGCTGATGCAAACTTGACTAAAATCTTACAGATTTTTTAAAGAGGGATGCCTGTTTTTACAAGTAGCCAGCTTAGTCATAAAGGAGATTTATTTTCTTATACATCCTCTCATCACAGAAACAGGACCCAAAAAATTGTCTCAGGCAGACCTTACTAAATCCAAGTCATCAGCAGCACTTCAGCAGAGATCTCAGACACTGCAATCCCTGCATCAATTAGTTCACATGTGTTGGCACGCCGTAACTTTTATTGAAGATCTACTTCTATCAGCAGAGGAATGTTTAAAAGCACTAATATTTCTGGAAAATTACCACTCTCTTCTTTTTCCACATTTCCCAGACAGGGACAATCAAAACACAAGTTTAAATTAACTGTTCGAAACCTTAATAGTGTCTGAGAGAAAAAACAATTTGTCAGTTAAGAGAAGATAAAATTGAGAGAAGGTTTTATCAGAAGCACTGGACTCAAGAGGGGAAGTTTATATGAGTTTACCCTGGATGCCAGATACTCAGTGTGAAGCACTCCAGATCAGCAGGTACCCACACAGAAAGCGATGTTCAGGGTGTTTCATTCTAACACAGAATGTACCACCACATTACAATAAAACCCAATCCCAGCTGCATCCATTAATTTTCTTCCAAAATCCACTTCTAGCCAATAGTCTTTTTCCAAGGTGAAGAGTTAAAGAAAATACTCTTTAACAGATGATTAATTTCGTTCACAGTACAGTGAAAATCTTTAGAGCCAGAGGTTGACTTAGATTACCTTGCTAACTAATAAAGAGAGCAGGTTTTTAATTAGGTTGCCTAAAGCTCATTCTCCCTTCATTATTTATGATTCTTCCTTTGCACAGTGTAATCACTACCAGCCATATATCTTACAAAAACCCCTACACACACGTACGTGTATGCATGCAGAGAGAACACCACGGCAATTAGAAGCGTCCTCCTCCTGCACAGGCATTTCTACCAAACAGCAACCGTGCAAAGAGAGACTTGGCACGTGCAAACATCAGTTCTCCTCTTCTCCTGGGACACCTACAAGATAGATCCAACAGGGGGGCTGCTGGGCAGTGTAACTATTACTGCAGTGTTTTTTCTCATTGTGCACATCCTTTTGGCATTCATGGTTTGACTGGAAGCTCTTCCAGGCAAGGCTGCTTTCTCTTTTAGTGCCTAGCGCACGGGGCCCCGACCAGCAGTGATGGATTCTCAGCAGCATCATGAAACCCACCGTTTTTTGTGTGTAAAATCTGTACAGCATTTGCCTGATAGAATAACACGGAACAAGGCTGGCTCCCGCACTGATGTTCGAAGTTACTGGAATGGTGTGTTTCGTGTGTGCATAGTGTGGGGTGTGCAGACAGCTGCATGAGGGCTGTGAATTATTTACAATTTTAGCATTACTCATTTCGGAGGAGTTGCCTTTCCCAAGTCCCATGTCTCCTCATTTACTGTGACCGTCAGGGAGACTGTGTTAAGCCAGCAAACATCAGCCCAGAGCCTGTGCTAGACTTGCACCTCACCGAGGGCTGGAAGCAGAGCAGCTCTGGGGGAAACTCTGCTGCGACACGCGAGAGAGGCACCGAAGCCGAGCAGAGCCCTGTGAACGCCGAGCTGTGATCATCTGCGTTGTTTTCAGGCAGAGATGGCTACTGAATACAGGCAAGAAGAATGCAAGCTACGTGCCACTAAAATTTACTCCCCAGACTAAAAGGGTTGTTTGCCCAGTCTCCAGTTGTTGCAACCACTGCTTACCCCAACACCTGGGAAGGCTCCCCACTTTCTGCAGTATTCGGTTTGTGAGAGTCTTTGGGACAGGCTTCGTTGGCCTCTGTATTTCACCTGAGCAGGTTTCTTTCTTTTCCTCAGCTGTGCCCAGAGAGATCATTTGAGGCCAATAATTACATACCCACAGCACATCCTCCTGCTATTGTATACTATGCTTTATCAAAGTTTAATAAGCCTCTGCAAAAAATGAGCATTGCTGCTCAGTTGCATTGGGGTGTAATAAAGTTGTTTATTTTTGTCCCCAAGGGTTGAATTAATTCACTCTAGCACCCTGCCTATGCAGATATACTGCCATCATTATGTGGGTAAAGGGAAAAAAAAGTTTGTGGCATCGTTCATTTGCATTGTAGCAGTCCTAAAAGCCCTGTCATTGACCAAGCAATGCCTCTGGATCCTAACAGACCAGGAAGAGCAACTCCAGTCAATGAGCTCATAATCCAATTTAACAGGGAATTTTTTTACTGCTTTTCTATCTCTGGCTTGTAAAAAAAAAAAATAAAAAGAGCTTATTAGGCTCAGGGATGACTTTTCTCCATTTACTTTGCATGCAGAAATCAAAAAACCTGATGCCAGTCCATCGAAACAGAAAGATCACCAGCCCCACAATTTAAAAAAAAAAAAAAAAAGAAAAGAAAGAAAGAAAGGAAAAGAAAAAGAAATACAAAACCATGATTTCTTTTTGCTTTAAAGCACATGAAAGGGGTAGTAGAAGGCACCCAGAGCAGTTTATAAATACATGGCACAGCAGCTTCCAGCAGCAAGGCAGGGGCTCAGGGACACTGGGATGCATGGTCCTGCTGCAGGAGGAAGGACACTGCCAGGGCCATTTCTGTGCACCAGGAATGCAGAGAGCAACTCAGGAGAGTCAACCCCACAGCACAGGCATGGCTACTGTGAAAAATACACTTTGTGGCTTTTCTTTTTCCCTACAATCCGTGCCCAAGGACCCACACAACACTCCCCTGGCTCTGGCTATCTCCCGCTGTAGTAAAGACCTCTGGGGCCCCAGGTGCAGGAATAAATTGCTACAGATCTTTTGTTCAGATCAGCATATTTCAGTTAACTGTGAGTAAAACTGGACAACAGAGAGGTCAGACTGAGATGGCCAGTGGCAGGACAGATACGCTGTCTGCAGGAAATGCAGGGAATTGCTGAAGATCTACCGGGTTCACTCAAGAGAGCTTTTCCCCCTTAGGGATTGCAAGATTTAAATAACTTAACTCCCGGATGATTCTGGTTAACTTGTTACTTGTCTCTGACATGAAGTTTCCCTGCTTGAAGTGGGTCAGATCTTCATGCAGAAGATTTTCTGTTTCTACAGGGAATTACTCAGCAGAAGTTTGGTGCACTCAGACTTTCCCTCGCTGATTCTATAATAAGAAGGGCCCTTGCCCTTCTTTTGGCAGCTTTGTTCATTTGGCTAGTGGATCTGAATTTTGCATTCCGAGGAGTCTGGTATTCACGTCCCCAAAATGCGTCACCTCCCCAGAAAAGCAGAACGTATTTGTGAGGCAGCAACGGGAGCCTTCTCTGCTTAAGCCTGCTATGCTAGAGCACAAACCCTTGTTACACCTCCTTACAGCCAGGTACTGCAGGCACGCTTCGGAAGAGCAGACATGGAAACAGCCCACACGGAAGCCGTGATAACTCCTGTTTAATTTTGCCCACGAGCTGGTGACGGCCAGCGAGCCTTTCCTTCCTCCCCGAGCAGAGATAAGGAACAGAGAGATTTGCACGTGCGCACGCACGGCTTTAGAGCAGGGGAGGCGTTCTGGCACTGCTGAACTCCGTGGACATCCAGTGCACAGGCTGCTGTTGCCTGCCATGCACTCAGTCATGTGCCTGCAGTGCCCCTGGCAATGCTTGTAATTGCCCATAGTTGATTTACATGTCGCATTTCAAGCATTAGAGACGAGTGTGGAGTTGCCCGAAGGCCTGAATCCTTTTGAAAACATTGTATATCATGTTAGGGGAGGTAGATGAAACAGTTCTCCGACAACACAGCAGCAGGAAGAAAGTTCCCTCCAGTACTTGTGCAGCGCCTATTCCATACATCAATGACTAATTTGGACTACTATAACTTCACTTAGGCCCGTACAGTCGCATTGGGAAGAAGAATGATGCCATTGTGTCTATACCAGGGCCTATTCCATGCTTATTGCAAAAATAAGTGCCTTTTAAATATATACATATTGGTGAATTCAGCTTAGGCGTGAGCAGTACTGATATACTCAGCCAGCCAACAGCAGGGTGAATTCCAGGTGTGTTATTGATATGGGTTTGATAGTCTGTTACTTCAGTGGGGATACTGCGTGGAGTGTGCACTGCTTGGTACAAGTAAGACCAGCCAGAGCCTAACCCTGGATTAGTGATTCAGCCAGGAAATCTCATGAAGCAGCTTTCTTTACAATCTCAAAGGTGTATTCAAAAGTAAATACACGTGCAGAGTTATAGGTATGATCCTGCCAGACACTGTCATAAAGGTTTCACCCTCTGCTCTGGATATATCCTCTGTAATATCTGGTTAACCTTAAACACGTGCTAAAGAAACCAGGGAGAAATAAACACTGCCCTTTGAACAGATGCTTCTGTCCAGCAAGTCCGTGGGATCAGAAGTCTAATATTTACCCAAACGCATGTTATTACTTATCAACTCACCAGGAAAAAAATTAATTAATTCAATATCTCCCCATGCAAATTTTAATCACTTTTTCAATGTCAAACCTTTAATTAGGCTGTTCCTAGGAAGCAGCGTAAGCAGGCCATTAGCAATGCAGCCATAGAACAAAACTCTATTAGGAAAATGACACTTTCACTTCAGCAGACTCAGACGTACACCAGTGTAGTCAATCTAAATCAGATTCTAAGTGAAAACAAGAAAATACTGAACAGAGTTCTGAATGCCCTCAACTGCTCATCAGAACTGCAATTTGTACATATTTGATGCAGTAAAACTGTGCAGAAATGCCAAAGTCTAAGTTTACTAAAAAGAAAACGTGACACTGTGTCATTTTCGCTACTGTTATGAAATTTCTGCCAGAAGCAGCACTTCCTTCATTTGCATCCACCCCAGAGAAACAGGCATTTGTTCATTTTATTTAGGAGAGCACTGGGACAACTTGTGGAACAATGAACTTGCAGTACTGAAACACTGAACCAGCACCTGAACCACGACAACAATTGCTTACGTTAATTGACAGACAAGGAACTGGACTCCTCCAGAACACACTGGTTTGTAGTACCTGACAGCAAGCCTAGCCACTCTTAGAAATAGTGCTGCCGTCTTGGGAATTGGGAACTACTGCCCTCTCACTTCTTTCTTCAGCCACACTTGTGCATTTGCCAGGGTTTGAGTTGTATTACAGAGAATTGAAGCAGAATACACCTTCACAAGGGCATGGAAAAGCAAGGAGACCAGGGAGGAAAAGAAAAAAATACCATTATATTCATGTTATAAAAGGGTGAGCAGAAAATAGATTTTAAACATTAAGTGGAAAAAGCAAGAAAGCTATAGCTAGAGATTAGAAGAGTACAGTGGCTAGACCTTGATAACTTGAAGAGAGTTTCTTTGAAGAGCTTGAACTGAAACAAAAGCTCCTCCATTTGTATCAGTAATGGAACAATAATCAAGCCTCTGGGCAAAATATGAGAGCAAGGCACATCAGAGCTCAAGTGCAAGACGTGAAGATTTTATGCTCAATCTTAGAAGGGAAATGTTTTTATCTGAGGAGGTTTTTGTAAACAGTTTTATTTTAGGAGCTGCCCTTTGAGAAGCTACTACACAAAAATGCACACAGAATAAAGCAAGATGCTTTTCTCTATTTGAACTTTGCCTTAACAGAAAAAATGCTGTTTGCTATTTATAAAAATATCTGAGAGCTGGCAGCTCTTAAAGCATGTCCCCATACTTAAATGCTTTTATAGTTTCAAAAATCTCGAATAATCAAGTCATGCTCATATGAACCTTATGAAGAGCTGCTGAGTCTCTTACTGTAAAGCTGTAAGTACAGACCACGGGAGCTCGTCTTTGCTTTCTACATTCAGAAATATGGATGAGTTCAATTCCAATTTTAATACCCATGGCCAAAGCAGTCTGTGAACCTCTCATGCACCAGAAGAAATAGTCTCCATGAATCTTCCATCCCTTCGATAAGCAATAAAATGCATCTGAGTTGTTAATACTTACCATTTAAAATGGCAATGTGGAAATTGCCAAGGGACAGAAGTGCAGAGAGATTAGACAACAGAGTGCAGTGAACTTTGTGGGAGATGGCGACTGTCATTTTTAGGAGCATTAAATTTCACGAGAATCAGAGCTCTGCTGTGACTTTGAGCCTGGTACAATGAACTAGCCCTTGCTAAGGATGGCAACACAGAACATCCACCCAAGTTCATCTTAGCTGTTTATGTGACTCCAGTGTAGAAGCTGCTTGTACACAGCTCTGACACTCAAAAGTCAACCCAAAGCTAAAACACTGGTAGAAGATAAACTCTCCTCATGTAATGATCGTTTCAAACTCAGAAAACAGATTTCTGGAGTCCCACTCCCCTCTACTTCCCACATCTGGTAGCAAGGCCCCTAATGTGGTACTGGGTTCTGTAACATGGGCTAAGGCACAGGCCTGGGGACACACTTTCTCTAAAGCATCACCCGGAATGTTTTTCCTCTTCAGCAGGTTATTTGACCAAGTTGAGTTGTATGACAGCAGAAATACTGTTCATGGATTTTTTTCCCCCACAGTATTTAATAATTGATTCATTTTTTCTACCATACAGACTTACAAAAATGCTTCAACAGCAATTCCCTGCTTCCCCACAAGCTGCTCTAACTCCAGCATCTTGATTTAGTCCAGCTAAGTCCAAGAAATAAAACAGGAGCTAAACAACACTACCTTCAGCCATTAACACCCTGGAAATGCACATTAGAACGTGGAAAAGTTTCAGACTCCGCAGTGGAAGTGGACAGGTGCCACCAGATCCAGCCAGGCTCTGCACAAGCACTGTGTGTGGCTCAGCCCGGGCAGGGCCGTTCCCAGCACGCATCCCATGGATGCCACTGATGGAAATTCTCCCGGGAGCACGTGCCCGTGGAGACCTGTTGGTTTGCTGTGGAAGGTGCACTTGGCTTTTCCTCTCACGTGAGGAAAAACAGCCAAAGGGGAAAACTGGCACAGAGCGGCAGTTTTGGGGTGGCTGGTGGTCACGCACAGCTCTTGCCTTTGGGGAGACACACAGGGGTAACACAGGGATTTTCCCCCGACTCCCAGAGTTCTGGCTGCTGTCCTCCCCTCTGTGTCCCTGACTTCGGGCTGCGTGCTGAGCACTGCTGCTGAGACTCTGCCACCCAGGCACAGCAGCCAGCACTGTCACTGCATGAACAGCCCTTGACCCCAAACCAGACCCAAAAGGGAACAGAAGCAGGCACGTGTTGATCTGATCTCCAGGCCCCAACGCAGTTGTCCTTTTCTCAACAGGAAGAGAAGATCCAGCAGCTACAGCTCCGCTCGGTCTCCTCCACCTGCACACCTGCTCCGCAGGGACTGGCACTCTGCAGAGGGTTTGATGACCCTGAATATTAACAAAGATTTCCCTACACCTCCCAGGTAACCTTGCTGATGTACCTGGGGCGATGATGGTGTTCTACCCTTGAAAGTTCTCCTCCCAGAAACATCTCAGTTGCTCTACAGGAGACAATAACAAATTCAGTGACGCACTCAGCACGCACAGATCCTGGCCGAAGTGTAATTTTACTGACGTGCATGAAGTTACAGCAGAACTGATTCACCCCAGTAAGTTAGATTTTAGCTCACTGTACCCTTGCTGCCTTCCAGAAGCGTGTGTGCATTCAGCCCACAAGGACAGAGTTACTGCTTGCTTGAACTCAAGCCCCAGAACGCGCTCCCGTGGTCAGGCAGAGCAGGCTCACGGGCCCAAGTTCAGCTAGTGCCTTGGGAAGTTGGAAATATTCTTTTGAGGGGGTCACTACACCACCATGGCATGCCCAGACAGGCAGGCAAAGCCTCCAGCCTGCCACAGCAAGGCAGAGAGCACATTTCAGCTATTCCTGAACACAAGCAGTAAAAAAACAGCCTCTGGGTCAGATCTGTAGCTCTTACATCATGTACGTTAGGAATTAGTGATCCAAAGGATCCAAATGAATTTGGTGGGAATGCTCCTGAGGATCACTGATTTAAAAAAATTTTTTTTCTTTAACAAGTCCAAAGATTGTCTTTCCAGAAGCTCTTCTCTTGTTGATGGTGAGGTTTTGTGTGCCCTCGGCTTCTTGTGATCAGTGGGACATTCAGCAGCAAGCACTCTTTGAGTTTCATCGATATTTTCAAGGGTAGGAGAGAACTTCACTCCTTTCGAGTGCCACTCAGACAAAGATGAAAAGCTTGTGAGGGTGCCAATTATATAACCTGGCTGAGCCATCTTGCCCGTGAAGAGCTTTGCAGGATGCATTCTGGCTTCACAAGATGGAAATTCAGCTTTTATTCAGGTAGTTTGATTTGGTGGCTTCACTGTTTAATCCATGAAGCCACTGTGATCAGTCAGAGGCAGTAACTGAAAGGGAGGTAGCTGAAATTAATTCTGCCAGGATTTCACAGTGTTTACTGTCATGGATCTCCCTGGCAGCACGCCAGCACGACAAGAGTTCAAGACAACAGTTGATGTGTTCTGCACTGGAGACGACATATTCTTACCCTACATGACAGAGCCTTAAGCTGAGATGCTGGATGAGCCCCAGGTAGGTTCCCACAGCGCAGTGGGCAGACCTGGCCTGGAAGCTGCATAGCCACATTTGTGCTGAGTTAAATCCAGATCGGTAAAACCTGTCTCCTGGCTTATTACAGCGGGCAAGGCACCAAGTCATACACAGCCAATGCTATTTTCCAGCCTAAACTGGCCTGTGTGCAGCTGCCTGTGCCACTCAGAGACAGCATTTCTGCTCGCCCCAGTCTGTGCACACCTGGACTTTAATTATTAAAGTGCCTTGGATTGCCAGGCCTTTGGGACAGGGACAGTCCTGTTCGTACAGGTCTGGGGGACACCTTCCGTCCTGTGCCTCACTCTTGAGCACAAATGCACAAGTGCTCCTGCAGCTGAGTAACAGCAGCTATTCTTCGTGTAGCAGGAGGCCTGAGCAATGAAACTGCTGCTCTGACAGACACTGAGAGAAAAAATACCATCCAAATGTACGATGGAAAGGAAGGAAAACCAGTGCAGAGCTTATTAGCCAAGTTGCGTACAAGGTTAAAAAATGTATCAGCCTAGACCTGGAAATTCATGTTCAAAGCCACGAATTCAGAGTTAATTTATTATGCAGTAGATTTCCAGCTCCACTGAGCTAATGGGATTTGTTATTCTGTTAAATGGGCTTCTCCCTCAGAGCACCTTGTTTCATTAGAGCATTTAACAAAGGTTTGGGAGAATGAGGTGTGTAAACACAGCACAGCCACGCCAGCTGCCTCTTTGTTTTGCACACTAAAGTGCTAATTCCTCTTACAGACTATGGGTGTACATGAACTGCACTCTATGCAGGAGGCAGGGGGATTTCTCTTTACTGAAAGCCAAAGAGAAAGTGCAGAAAATTTCCCAGATTTCTTGAGAGAAGACTTTTGCTTGTCAATGGTCTCTGGTATGTTTAGAGTTAAAAACTGGAACTATCTTCCTTGCACTAACAGTGTTGATGACGGGTTCTCCAGAAGCCAACTAGTACTTTGTGAAATGGCAGATGTAAACAGAACTGTCTATAATTAATAACACTTTAATTAATAGCGGGACTAAGTAGACCAGACAAAATCAAGCCCCCGAGTCTCTGTTTCCTGTAAAATATCAACACAGAAAAAAAATACAAGGAAGGGGAAAGATCAAGCTCTGTTTCACGGAAGTTAAACTGAGCCATGGAAGAAGCACACGAGCCTGGCAACAACCCCAGGAGTGAGCTTGAGCGCTGCTTGTTCATTCAACACCCAAATGAAACTCCTTTTCTGATGTTCCTCACAGCATCCTACCCCAGTGCGCCCAAACTACATGCTGGTCTTCTCAATATCCGTATCTCTGGTGAGAAAAGAAACGCTTTCACTCCAGGGATAATCGGAACATTAATTTTCTATCAACTTTAAGTTTTTTAAATGAGAGCTCTTTGCCATTCTGATCAGCAAGTTGAGAGCAAATGCTATAACCCTTTGTGAAGCAATGCATCCTTTAAGGAAAGGTTCTGCACCTTTTCAGGATGCAATCTCATACCATACAACTGACTGACCTCCATATTCCCACTGTTAACAATCATTCCATTTTCAGTTATAAGATTCTGATTTTTTCCCAAGGAAAGCTTAAGAGCAATTCCAGCAGCTATTAGGCATTGTCAGTGAAACTTCATTTATGATGAAAAGAATAAACCTGACAAACCTGTCAAGGAAACCAGGAAAGTCAATGTCTGCGTTCCTGACAGCATCAGGAATAACAAATCTATTGTTAAATGGCATGAGTTTTCCCCAGATATCCATTTTGTAACTGGTGTAGAATAGAAATCTTGTTGAAAATAAAATTAATGTACAGAACAAGGGCTGAAAAAATTAATAAAAGCTGTGGGACTTGAAATGGTTTCTTTCTCTGTCGCTTTCATTTGTGTGTGTATTCATGACTGTGTGTAAATCTAAATACATTCCCAAGGCTGGGGGTAATGTTGATTCAGAAACACAGAATAAAAATTAAAGAACCAATGGCCTGTTGAAATAAATGGCAAAACTCCCTTGACTTCAGCAGAGACAGAATTTTGCTGCAGATATTTGGGGCACAGTTATCAACAGCCAGGAGGTAGTAAATTTGACCTTTGAAAGCCAGTGAACAGGAGAAGGAAAACGGCCTTGGGATTGTCCACCTGTTCTGTACAATCTTCCTGAAAATGTAACACAAAGGGCTCAAAACTTGCTTCCCTACCCCCACCTCGTCTAAATCTGATGATGCTTCTTTCTCCACCGCCTCAGGGGTGGTGTAAGCTCATTAAGCAGACACGTTGGTCTAGAGTTAGGTGGGGTAATTACACCTCCAGCTTCGTGTGAGATAGGGCAGATCAGAATTTACTTTCAAGACCTTTCAGATGACTTCACAGTTACTTTGTGTTAGGAGCGTGCAGTGGAGGGGAAGAGTGCAGACTAACCCATCCGTGGCACCCTGCAGTCACTCTGACAAGCCTGAGCTGGCTACCCTGGAGCTTCTCACCTTGTCACGCTTACCTCTGCAGCTGCCGAGCTCAAACGGAGAGAAGAACCACGGTCCCTCGTTTCCAGATGGAGGCACTGAAAAAGAGAGAGACTGTGGCTCAACATCCTTCACGTATCTATACAGATTTCAGAGGCTGGCTTGTAGGAAGCACAGATTGGAAGATGGCCTCAGAGGTGCCAGTCACACTCTGGGTGTGGGAGGCTGGCAGGCTGCCGGGGCACAGCCCTTCTCTTGGACCTGGGAATAGGCTCCTCCAGGGGACAGTGAGGATGGTGATGGGATGGGACCAGCTCCTCACAGCCCCTGTACAGGGCCCTTGCACACCCAGAGGTTTGGCACCTGCTGCTGGCGGTCCTGTGGCCCCAGCCGAGCTGGCCCCTGGCACCCAGCCCCTGAGGACGGCACAGCACAAGGCTGCTCCCTCTCCGTGGCACCAGGGAAAATGAGTGAAGTAGGCCAGGCACTGGCTTGTTACAGGAGGCTGCCTGATCTCACAAATGAACCTTCTTTCTGTCGGCATGAGCCCAGCTCTTCCCTCTCCTTGTTACTGCAGAGCAGCAGCCACCAGACAGGTGGGATTTAACAATGCCATTATTGTAACAACAACGCTCTTCAGGCAGAGCAGAAGCCCTGGCAGAACAAAGCCCAGCTAAAGGTGGAATAATGCATGCCTGGGACAACCCCTGCTGCTCGAATTTTTCTTATGTATTTATGTTTAATTAGCTAGAGATTCAGAATGGCTCTGGGAGTAAATCCCTCCTGGATGAATCCCAAGGTCACTTCCTTAGCTGCAGGATGGAGAAATGCACTGAAGCCTGGCCAGCTGATAATCTTTCGCTTGCTTATACCAATTGAATCCTTTTTTCTCTTGGATGAACTTATCTGGCAGCTAGCTAGGCTGTAGGCCCCTGTTAAATAATGATGATGATGTTCTTTTTGCTCACTGTCGACAAAGAATTATAGCCCCTCATTTAGAGCTCATTTCAAAACCATAAGATTCTGTAATTGAAAGTGGCTGAAGCTAATTTGATAACCCAGTTCTCAACACAGCCGAGTAACTACTTTCCCTTTGTCCTTTCAACAGTAATGGCCTTGTCAGGAAAGTCTTCTGTGCTACTTTAAAGAGAGCAGTTATGACAAAGGTTAAAAACTATTGTCCAGTGTGCAATTTCAGCATTGCCTTCGGGTTCCCAGCGAGGCCAGGGCACGGCAGGAGGGTCAAACTCCCTCCAGCCACTGCTGCCCTCTCAAACACCCACCCAGTGCTCGCTCTCTTGGGCGACTGCTGCTGTTGCACTCCCCAGGATGCAGAGCTCCATCCGGGAGAACACCTGACTCTTCCTCTGATGGCACAGATGCTTGCTGGGCTCTCCCAGGATGGGAGGGGGAAGAGGGTCTCAGTGTCCCTCAGACACACTGGACCATCCACCCTCGTGATTAAAATCCCACACCAGGACACCCTGAAGGCTCCTTCTCCCTCACAGCAGCCACTGCTGGTGCAGGAGAAAGCGAATCCTCCTCTGGTGCCCAAGAGATGGGTGAATTCCTGCAGCACACACAGGCAGGGGAGGAACTCGCCCGGGGAGCAGCCCCACGAGGATGAGCAGGATGCCCTGGCCCTCAGCGAGGGCAAAGCAGCCTCACACAACACAAGACAGAAAATAAAGCCTAAAAGGGATGCCCACCGAGTGCTCTGCCTGCTGTCCCCCAGACTGCCTGGCTCCTGTGATTAACCCTGAACACATTTACTGGTACCAGCAGCAGTGCAGGAAGCCCCTTTTGCCTCCAGCTCCTGCTCACGCCCGCACCTGGGCACTCAGTGATTTCAGGAGAGAAGAGCAGCTCTCCTTAAGCCTCTTTTCCAGTGATCTTGGAGGGAAACTCACCAACAAGATGAGTATTTCTGGTACCTTAGTAAATTTTCCTCGTGTATTTTGGATTCTGGGCCTTTCCCAAGGCAAATGGAGGAAATGTAAATAACATGGCAAACGTTTCTCTAGCCATAGCCTGGAGCTGTGCTCAGAACTGCTCTGGCTGTTGTAGTAATTAGCATAAGCAAATTGCTAAATTTTGTGCTGTGATAAAATGATGGATTACAGCATGGAAGAAATCATTAACTCATTGATTAGCAGCACATGCCTTCAAAACCACTATCTAAGCAAATTCCAGGGATTGTGGCAGCTTTGTAAATGTTACAACTGTTGTCTCCCCTAAGCAAGAATCGGGAAATATTAATACATAAATCACCAACATGAAATTTTAACTATTAAAATTGGTTCTCAAATGGTTTCTAATATTTATTGTAGCTGTTCGTGCAGGGCTCCTGTTCTGTGTCTCCCTCTACTCACAGGGAGAAGGCTGTGGTGGTGTCTGCGTGAGGCAGGGTCTGACGCTCTGGGAGCTGCCTCCCCGTGCCCTGGTGCCTGTTCCCCTCCTTTGGTATCTTTGCTGCACAGGTTTTAAGCACCCCAGGGCAATGGGTGATGCAATGCTGTGTACAGATCAGGCAACGGGCACCTTCTGGCACAGGAAAAGGATCATTTAGATAGTTGCAACGTGCATAGTACCTTTTTTTTTTTAATAGTTTTGCTTCGAATCTGGTGGGACTTTGGGTTCTTTGTTGTTGTTGTTGATGTTTTGGTTTTTCTATGAAAGGAAATGCTTTCCTGCACTTACATGTTGAGAGGATCTCCTGCTCAAAGTCTGTGTGGTTCACTGGCAGCATCTGTTTCTGGGTATTCCCTCCTGGTGGCTTTAATAACCAAAGCAGCCTGTTATTGCCACATCTAATAGCAGTAGGCTTCACTTCTTATTCAGCACGAGTGCTCAGTAGTTTATAAAATTACTCATTTAAATGGGCTTCCTTTTGTTAGGATTAGCAGGACAATCCCATCCCTCCCCCTCTTGTTTTAAGTAAGATGGGACACTCATATTAAATGTCATCATAACAGTGTCAATAGCTGCTGTGAAATTGGGGTACAGGAGCCCTCCCCCAGCTCTGTGTCAGCACGGAGGCCACACCTAACCCCAGAGGATCCCCAAAGTCATTACCAGTGAGAAGAGAATCAGTGCCAGGCTGTGATTTCCCCTGTTGACTTGGGAGCTGCCACAGCAGACAGGAGTGTACCCACAGGCCCTGCTGTGGTGCTCACTGCCAACCTGAACACCCACTGACGTGGGAGGATAAACCCAGGGGCAGGGACAACCAAATGTCAGCCTAGGCTGGAGAAATGCTCGGATGGGTCCCTCCCCACCTCTAGCCACACTCAACACCCCTGACCAGGGTGGTTCAGGGAACAACCCCACTGAGAAAGGCCAGGTTACCACGGCTTGGAGCTGGGGAGGTTCCCTTTTGCTCCCACATGTCTCCCTGTCTTTGTCTGCTGGCATTTCTAGCACCTCCCTCCAGCCAGCTCCTGCACCTGCCTCTGCTTTACTTCTGACACCATTCCACCTTTGAAAATGTGCTGGTCTCTCCCATCAGCTGTAAGCCCACAGTAGGGCCAAACGTCTAGCTATCCTGATTGTTTTACAGATCCCACAGCCAGCTCATTACACCTGTTTCTGGGTCCTCCAGTGGACTGGAAAGGAAGAAGAGAAAGAGATCTGAAAAACATTGGCATCTGCTTTGCCAGAGGTGAATATCAGGGTTTCCCTTTGTTTCACTGTCAGATTAAATCATGGACATGGAAACTAGCGACCAGTGATTTCAGGGTCTGCATCTGTAAATGGAAGAGTTTCAATAAGAGGGTAATTTATTTCACTTAATTAAACCTACTGGTTTGTGGTATGAATCCACTCAGTAAAATGCCCTTTTAATAAGTAAAAGAATACCTTTCAGAATTGAAAGATTTGCAGTTGTGATCTTCAGTTCCCACTTCAATTCTGCTGCAAGGCAGTTCTTGGAAATGAGAGACAAAGCATTCCTCTCCAAGGAGAGTCCATTTTCTGAGTGTCTGGTGGCATACTTATCTGCTCGCTGTCTCTCTCTCAAAATCTAGCATCTCATTGGAATTCTTTTTTTTTTTTTTTTTTTTTTTTTTTTTTTTTTTTTTTTAACTAATTAGGCAATTTTATACCTAGTTCCAGGAGTACCTCTTAGGACAGCATTAATTTTAATAGCATCTTAAAATGACAAATTCAAGATATGCCACTAACAGTGAATATATGTAGTTAATAGATTTTCTTCATGCTGCTCTTGCCTGACACCACATTTGTCACAGCAGAGGTCCTGCTTTGGCACCATTCTCATCCATTCTTCATCCACTGATTTTTCTATCACAACATGTCTTTCACTAGCAGTGTAGTTTCTGCATCACCATACAGGCAATGCCACGTACTTAGCAAACTCTTCACAAACATTTACATCAGCAGCTGTCTGTTAGACAGCAAATGCTCTTTTCTGGAGGAGTCTGCAGTTTCAACTATTATTATGGTAAATCATCTCTTAGAAATATCCCTCCCAAACCTGAGTGTTGTACCTTGCTCACACAGCCTTCACCTCACCAGCTGCAGGAGGCTGTCCCCGTTCTGTCAGCCACAAGGAACGAGCAGGCTGCAGGCAGTGCTGAGGGATGACACAGCAGCCAGCCCCTCCACCAGACAGCCCCCAGCAGGCCAGCCCGGCCGGCCATCTCACAGCACACATCCCTGTTTTCCTATTTTTAGTAGAATCTTCCCTTTTTTGCATTTCTTCAGGGAGTCTGGACCACTTGCCACCGTTTGTGGCTGTTTGAAGAAAAAGTGCTGTTTTGCAGTGACACAAAGCAGCACAGTACTACTGGAATTTGTCTCCCACCCTGTTTTTGTTAGGAAAGCTGGTTTGTAAGAGCAGGCTTGTGGGTTCTTACTCAGCTGGGGTTTGCACCTAAAAGCGATGCAAGAGCAGAAACAAAGTTTGGCGCTATTAGTCCCAGAATAACACAGACATTAAAAATCTGAAGATTTTTAACCAGGAAGAACGGTTATACTGTCCAGATATGGTAGAGTGAGTACTTACAGTAGTTTCTTGGTACTTCATGCTGGAGGTAGCCAGGAACAGCACAAGACTGGAGAACTGAAACTGCCTGCCATGCTCTCCAGCACGCTGTAGCTGCTTGGTTATCCACTAAACCACACCACTTGTGTTCCTTCTAGAGCCACCTCGAATTTGGTCAACTGAAGAAAAGGAAACAAAACCGCTGGTAAGTCTTCACAGCACAAAGCTATTGCTTGAGTGTTTGACTTTGGGTTGTATCTCACTGGGGCCTGGCAATAAAGTCTGCAGTTGGAGACCTAACGCTATCCAGCTGGGGCAAGGGGCAGGAATGCACAAGAACGGAGGCTGCAAAAGGGCTCACGTCTTCTTCCTGCTGCTGAAGTGCATGGGGACAGTGAAGAGGGGAAGAAAAGCTGATTTCTCAGGTCTGGAAAGTACTCCTCAGGAGTGTCAGCTGAGGGAAGTTGCCCTAGAGATCCTTGGAGAAAACAGAGGGGAGGGTTTTTATGTATGGAAAGAAAACACCTGTGTGGGTTTCATGAGACGAGATGAGGAAGAAAACAGCTGACCTGGCTGCAGAAATGGGAGGAATGCCAAGCAGCAAGGCTTGCCCTGCTGGGCAGTCTTCCCTCTCCTGTGCAGCCTTCCCCCTCCTGCACCATTTCCACCCTTCCCAGCCATCACCTGACAGCAGCTACCAGGAACCAGCTGGTGCCTACAGCAAACAGGAGCTCGGGACACAGCATCCTCCTTAGGAAAAGCACTATCAAGCTGTGGTGTGTTAAACATTGGAGCTGATGAAATCCTCATTGCATGCAAGGCAATGCCAAAACTACCTCTGATTTCAATGGAGCAAGCATTCCTCCCATCCCACTGTCTCTCCGATCAGATCTCTGTTCCCTTTGTCACCCATTCTATTTTTCTGAAGCTCTTTCAAACATTTTCAGAGGAAATTAACTGATTTCATCTCTTCTAGTTTTAACATTTCTGTGATATAATTGTATTCTTTGTCCTGAAAGGGAACACTGACAGCACGCTTTTCGAGTTTTCCATCTTGCACAGTTCATTTCTGTAGGAATCAATAAAGGTCACGCTATTTAAAAATGCACAGCCTGAGCAGAGTGCAGAAGAGACCACAGAACTGCTCGGTGTTGCCACAGCAATGCATGTATTTCATTTTCAGCAGCAGATGGTAGGGCTGACATCTGCAAAAGCAAAGGGCACAGCTGGGTTACATCTCAGGTTATGCAAAGCAACAACATCTACTGTGTGTCACCTGTTTTAACTGCATAATTCATTTTTCTCTGAGAACAAAGAGCTTCCCCTATGCATAGAAAATGACTCTGTGTTTCCTGTTTAAAGGGATGCCTCTCACCCCAGTGGGGGTAAAACACCAAGGGCCTAGAGTAGTAACAGGACTTTCATAACAAAAAGCAAAGCCAGCAGCCTCCAAGGTGTTTTCTACATTCTGGAATTGAAACCATTTTCATGACAGATGTTAACCTGAGAGCAATAATCAGTATTTTAACAAAAACAGAAGGCCATTTTCTGTGGGACTGTGTGTGTTCCAGCACTGTTTTTTAAAGCAGTGGTGATGCTTACATTGAGGATGTCAGCTGATGTGGTCTTGGCGTAGCTGGAGTGCTGCAGGGGCAGTGAGAGCTGGGGAGAAGGGGTGCCCAGGCACCACACGTCCAGGTGACACCAGGAGAGTCCCAGCCCTACTCCCCCATCCCAAATGACTGCAGTCTTTCAACCCAAACTGAGAGGAAAACAGCTTTTGGTCCTGGGGAAGGAGCTAGCAAGCAAACCCACAGAAAGCACCCAGCAAGTTTCCCACCACGGAGCAGGAACGGGTGGATTTTACATCACACTAATTGTATCTTTCTGGCTTTACTGTCCAGCATTGCTGAAAAGAGCTTTTTATAACTCTGCTGTGACTCAGGCTGTGCCAAGTGCTGCCCAGTCTGGATTCCACCCCAGGTATTCCTCTCCTGTGCGTTGCTGGAACGTACTGACCCAACACAGCACAGCACAGCTAAGGAACATCTGCAGGGAAGGATATTCCTGAATGCAGAGCAAACAGCTGATGCTGTCAGACGCTCTCATCTCAGCTGTGTGTATTCAGAGCAGCTGACAATGCAGTTTGGCGTTTCCCTGGAAGCAGGCGGAGGGCACGCACTCTCCGAGGAAGAGATGGCCCGACTGCAGGAGCACCCCAAAGTTCAGCCCCACCCCCTTATTTGTCCCGTGTTAAAGATACTCTGTGTGCTTTCCGTCAGGGACTTTTCTGCATGCGGGTGATAATGTTGCCTTGTTCAGAGGGGTCAGCCAGAACAGTACAGAGTATTTTCCCATTAAATGGTCGGAATTACCGAGCTGAGTCCTTTTATTTAAAAAATAAAAAAAGTTGCTTAACATTTCAGCAAAACAAGATCTCTTTGGCCTGATTCAGGCTTGCATCTAAAAACAAAAAGGGCAAAAGTGACAAAGGCATCCTGTCCTTGGAGTGGGAAATAAACCCAAAAGTGAGGCTACGCCTTCTGCAACTACCTCCAGATTTTAACTCCTGATGTCAGAGCTCAGCACCGAGGTGCTCACACCTCAGGCACTTTTGGTTTTTTCATCTGAGGTGCACATAGTGTCAGTGGTACAGCATTTCACAGCTTAATGGGAAACTGCAGGGCTGTGCACAGCTTTCGAGAGGGTCCAGAAAACCCTGCCAAATAGCAATGAGATTAGACACAAACAATGAGGTATAAACACCGTGCAGCCCAACCACTATCTTGTTATTATTTCTATATAGCTGATACCAGTAACTATCAAGAGGGTAATACTGTGCTATCAGACAATAGGACTCTATCCCCTGAATCTGAGAGGCAGCTGATACCCAGCTCACAGAGGCCACTGCTGATTGGGAGAAACGACAATGAACAACAGAACAGGATTTTCATGCATCCCTCAGGCTTGGGGATGTCCTTGGCCTCTAGAAATTGGGAAGGATCTCCCCAGTCTTACTTGTCAAAGCAAAACCTCTGCAACTACAGCTTTGAAACCTGGGCTAGGGCACCCTTCAAGCAGAAATCAAGCAACTGGCCTGTAATCTCCAAACAAATTTGGATCTTTCTTTAAAAAACACTTTAACTACCATTGGGAGCATCTAAAAGCTGAAAGAGCAATACACTTTAGTGGCCCAGTGACTTTGGAGCCAGCACTGTCTCCAGCAGCACCAGGAAGAAGGGCTCCAGCACTGTACCCTGTGCACTTACTGACTAAAATCCTGAATTCCTGGGGGCAGATCCACGGAGTGACTGGCACTGCAGGCACTTGAGGAATCGCAGAGTAGTCTCCAGGTGTTCTTCCCATTTTCTCTATCGGATGGAGAAACTTTTCCAAAGGAACTGGGGCTGTGCAGGAGATGGACGATGTCTCACAGGGTGGGGTAAGAGCAGGAAGCAAGAAACTGGCTGGCTGGATTCCTGCTTTCTTTACAGAATAGCAATGTGTATTTAGAGCCTCATCTTGCAGGGCTCCAGGCCTCTAACTGTGTGCTCCTTATAACAGGAACAATCAAAAGCACCTGAAGGCACAACAGAGAAGGTTTCCTCAGCCTTGTCCTCATCCTGGTGGAATGCAGAAATGGGCTCCCATCTCCAAGGAATGCTGTGAGCTAAAGGCCATTTCCCAGCTGAAATCAGTGAGAGCTACAACAGCTCCTGTTCTCTACTTCTCCCTAAAACGTCCAATTAATTCTGCCTGAGAAGAAAAGTCTGCAACACTTTCAGATATTTGCCTTCTGAACAGATTTAACTGGACTTGAGGAGCCCATCATCCTTCCTCCTAATCTCCCTGCAAAAGGCAGCGAGGTGCTCCTCTCTCTGAAAGCGACATAATCATAATAAATGCACTTGCTGGAAGGAATTAAACAACAACAGGTGTCCTTCAGAGCCCTCAATGACTGCTAAAGGAATTTACATCTGTGAATAAACAGCAGGAGAAATTATTTTTCTGACAGCTTCTCATTATTAAAATTAGGACCCGGCTTAATCCTGCCGACGTCAGTGGGACCCAAGATGACCTGCTAAGTGCTGGTCACAAAAGCTAATGTTGAGTAAGGGAAGTATTAATGGAAGCAGCCCTTTTTAAAAAAAAAAAAAAGTATAAAAATATTTTGGAGCTGTCTTTTTGGATGTTGAAGTCAACAGCAAAATCCCACAGCCTTCAGGGAAGCAATGAAGCAGAGCTTTTGGAGACTGTCTGCAACCAGGCCCCCGTGCAGTAGCACAGATTTAGGGACTCACACTGGCAGGAAGGCTGGTCCTGTACAGCCAGGTGTGCTCCACCAAACACTGCCTGAAGCAGAAGCTGCACTTGGAGAAAATTCCTGATCTGTCCCACGGCCTTCCCATCACCTTGACAGACCTTTTGTCCCTCTGCCTGCAAAATGAGGATGCTGTGGTCATCTGTACTTCTAATATGCTTTTAAAGTTTAATACACTTGGAAAGTTTCTCCCTAGTGCTGTTAAATTACCCCGTTTGAGAAATAAGATATCCCACAATGCCATAATTTTGAGCGAGAGCTTGAATTCAAACCCTGATCACTTAGCAGAG
Organism: Struthidea cinerea; assembly: GCA_013397865.1. Classification (NCBI taxonomy): domain Eukaryota; kingdom Metazoa; phylum Chordata; class Aves; order Passeriformes; family Corcoracidae; genus Struthidea; species Struthidea cinerea. Next base: position 2,266,654 of record VZTI01001766.1, read on the forward strand.
AGCACATACCACATGTGCTTTGTGAGGCTTTCTGTGAGCAGTGTTAGGGAAGATAGGGAAGCTTTTATGCTGGCTAGCTTTCCTTTTCTTTTCCCCTGTATATTTTATTGCTGCTCAAGAGTTAAGGATTGATAGGAAAACCATGCATTTGCAGCAGGTTTGTCCAAATGTAAAAACATTGATTTTTGAAGAAGCTTGCCCACAGTGTAAAAGTAAGTCAAAGTTAAAATCAATAGGGATAAATTAGGACTTCTCCAGCTATATAAATGTTACAATAACAGAGCCTTTAATGCACAAAAGTCCTGCACATCAGATGACAAAAATAGTTTAAACTTACTTTTTACTTAAATTTTAAAAGGTAAAGTAAAACGTCCATTACCTGCTGTTGTAAATTTTGAACAGTGGAGTAGGTTATTTTTTGAGAGATGCTATTTTTTGAGAGATATTATTTTCCAGATATGCTATTTTTCCAGAGCACCAAGAGTCCTATCTGTGCTTGTTCTCCTCACATGGTCACACTCAGCCTCTGCTGTACCAACGTGGGACTGCACAGCCACTCCTGGGGCAAGGTGCTCCTGTCCCAGGAGTGCAGAGAAACACCAGCTGGGCAAATTTTATAACCCTTTTTGTGGCCACCTCCAAAGGTTTCCACCTGTGTGTTAAGCCCTTGGCCCAAACTCCAGAGCCACGTCCCACACCAGTGGGGCTTCTCACCCTGGGCTGTTCACCAGTGTGATTTAGTGATGGGATAACCCAGTTCTGAGCCTTTCTGCTAAATTAGATGCCACCATTAGGGTGATACGTCCTTAATTACTTTTTCCCTCCAGGGTGCATGAGACGTTGCCCTTCAATAACATCTTTGCTACTCCTGGACCCATATTACACCTGTTCCCATCTTGTTTTCCCCTGTTTGTTTTCCAGTAATTCCAGCAAGTTTGTGGCATAGCCCCTTGCTTGATCGAGTTGTCCTCCTGCATCTCTCCAATTATTTCAGCTTTGTGCTGTCTGGCTGAATTGGGCCAGAGATCACAGAAGAGTAGGACTGCCCACAGAACAGCAGACGTGGCCACTCCTCTGACCTTACCCCATCTTCCTGGAGATTTTGGTATGGTAATTTCAAACGTCTCCTTGTCTCAGATCACTCAACAAGGGTAGCGCTGCCTCTCAGGGGCTTTTTGGTAGCAGTATGAATTATATGAGTATTTTCTTTTATATGAAATTCTTCTAGTAACCTAAAGAAACTGGGCTCTGGATTGTTGTGCATGTCCTGTGACTGACCAAAAAAGGGTCAGCCCCACAGCTGGTCTGAGAGCTCAGGTGTGGTGGGTGTTTGCAGGAAGAAATGAGACGAAAATTCATCTTCCAAGTGCTGCCTGTCTTACCAACAACCTCACATTCAGCCAGAACTGCCCTGTGAGAGGAGGGCAGCAGCTGTTCCCCTTGGGTCTGAGAATAGATTGTTTAAATACTTAGGACGGGCTTTCAGACCATATATTTTTGCTGCAGTTATGCTATTCATGAGAAGTGGCTCAAAGGAGACTTTTCAATTGCTTATGTGGGAGGAAGCATTTGGCAACCAGACAGAGAAAACCAGATTTTTTCAGGAGATGCCTTATCCACAAAGTACAATTGTTTTGTCACACATTTCTTTCAGTCTCTCAAGGTTGAAAAGCTTTTGGCAGCAGCAACTGTGGAGCTTGCAAAAGACACAGTTTCCAGCCCATTGTGTCAGATGAACCTGATGAGACAGATCCTTGGTGCCAGCGAGCAGGTCCAGCTCCATTTACAAGGGGACAACAAGACTGATTTACACTGCAGAAAACAAGACCCAAAATGTTTTAAACTTGGAGGCTACAATTATGACTCTGAACACAGTTTAATGGCTCACACTTTTACTCTGCCTCAGTACTGTGTGTGATGCCACGGCCATGAGCTCTGGTAATGGGACTTATACCACAACAATAGTTTTGGTTGGCTTCACCTTCCTCTGCACCTTTTTTTTTTTTTTTAGTAGTAGTTGTATAATTGCATGTAAATAGATTTCTTTACAGTTCTGGATATAAAATGGCTTTTTGATGATATATTCATTACATCTGCTCCAGCAGATGATTCCACCTGAGAGCAGGAATCCTTGTTTACCACACTTCCTTGGCTAGGGGCTGGTAATGGTCCTGGTGCCAAAGTATGCAGAGGTAGTATCACACAGAGAGAGAGATGCAGGGACCTGCTGTACAGGTTACCCCCTGTAGTATATCCCAGGAAAAGTGGGCTCTGGGGCCTATTCCCTTTACCTGAGAGGGCATCCCGTTCTCACAGCTTTTCCTTGCTAGAAAGGGCATCATCAGGCCCTGAGTGTTGAGCAGAAATCAAAAAATCTATTTTTCATGTTTGTTAAAACCCAACAGTGTTCAGGCTCTCTAAAGAGTCATTAAGTGCACTTTACACAAAATTTAATTTAACTAATTTCTTTATAAAATTCTCCATACAGAGCTTCCCAAAATGTTTACTGGTGCAATAAACCATTACATGGATTGTTTTAAGTCATTTGCCTCCAGACAAAACAGACATTTTAGAGGATTTTGATTTCTGCTGTCTAATAAATGAAGTGCTACAATTCTAAACTTAATATCTGTCATCACCATTATTTTTCCGTACTTTACATCCTTCCTAGAGGTTCATCATGACACAAAAAGATAAATTGTTGTAATATTTTCTGCACATAGGGCAACATTTCTTTTCTCCTCCAAGCTTGTCTTTCAAGATGACTTACTGTAGGTTGCCTTTTTTTATTTTCCAAGTATATTTAATTTATAAAAGCTTGACCTCTAATTAGAGCCTAATTCACTGGAGCTGGGAAATGTCCTGTAAGAATTGAGAAGCGTGGATTTTTGGACAGAATCCCACTGCCTGTGAATGGACCTTGTCCTTGAAGAACCTAACACACTTGACATTTCTTAGTTTATTTAAAGCATTGATGCTTTTAAATTTGAGCTATTTTATTGTTTTTCCTCTGTTTGTGATTATTCTAAAACGAATACTTGCCAATGTCTTATACCCTTGTATAGACACTCCCCACCCTCACCAAGGATATTCTGATTGATGCAGTGGGGAATTATGGCAGCTCTTTCCAGACTGGACACTTGGGCAGCTCATCATTATTTCACAATTGACCAAAGTAGTTCAGTTTATGATCTCCAGCTTCTGAGTCTGAAGTTTGCAGCAGAAGTCCCTGTAGCCTCCGTGTCCATCCTGTATGACACAAAGGCCAGGGCACAGCCTCACGGCCCCTCTGGAAAGGACCCCAGTGGTTATCCCTCGTGCCTCGTTTCACTCCATCCCTTCCCCGCCGCTGCCAGCAGCGGCTCTGCCAGCGCTAAAAGCCATTCCAGCAGCGACCGCCAGCCCCTGCCCGGGCCAAGGCACAGAAGGGCTCCTGGACCTGAAGCAAGGCTCGGAGAAGCAGGCTGTGAAAGAGTCCATTTCATGACCTTATTTTCTCTTCTCAGTCTTGCCATCTGAACGCCAGCAAGAATGAATGCTTTGCCTCAGACATGGCTCCCGTGTCTCTCTATAAAAACCTTTTGCTGTGGAGCTGTTTAACCGTTCTAGCTGCACTCATTCATTCATCCATCACGCATTATGTCACTTACCTCTTAGCTCTCTGAAGCATTGCAACTTTAAGACTCATCTTGTATGGGCTGTAGATACCTTTGATGCAGTTTCCCTGCTATTGAAAATAAAACTAAGAGCTTGGAAATGGGAAAGCACTAAGTCCAAGCACACTTTATACAAATGATATCATGCTATACCAATGATACAATGTGGGAAAAAAACCTGCAAAAATTACCTGAGTTTCAATGTGTATCTGCTAGGTACATACGATTTAAGAGCCTTCCTTTACAAGGAATGACATATTTCAAAACATTACTTTAAACAGGTAGTATATTTTACATTCTTAAAACCTAATTTATACCTAGTGCAATCTATTTACATCATCCCTCACTGAAAGTTTCCACATGAAGATTTGGGACTGCTGTGCTCAGTACAGCAAAAGCCTCCTGGTTACCCAGTTTCCCAGCCTGACGGGGGTTACTCCAGGCTTTCTGCAGTCTCACCTGTGCCTTGCAAAATACTTCCTGATCTATTGCTCTTTCAGTACCATCTCCAGGGTTTTTTTTATTTACAAGGAACATTAGTGTCTGGAAGAACCATGAATGATATATACTGGAATCATGAAGATTTGCTCATCTACATCAATGCTTCCTGAAGGAACTCGAGGCTTCGTTTTGCACAGGACTAATACAACAATTGGATCAGAAATGTACCATGATCAACAACAAACTGTAAGACATCTTTAAGCACAGCGATTAGTTACCAAATTAGAGCCATTCTTGACCTTTCTCTTCAGCCATTTGCATTTCCAGAAAGTCACAGCTCTTAAATACTGCCAGAGGACATGCCAAAAGTTTCTCTCTCCATAACATGCTGTAGTCCTAAAAGTGAAACTGGAATCATTCTTCATTACCAGTTCCAGAGCAGCCACATCAGAACTTTACAGCTTCAACAGAATCGAACCCTTCTTAATGAAATGTCCCAGTGCTTCCCTGCACCACTGTCAGCTCTCTCAGCAATCTTTTAACTCAGAACAGATTGTCTGTCTCTGTACTCTGGGACTGGATTGACTGCACTCATCAACACTATCAATGCACAATCATGACTTACGGAGCCCATTTGCCAAAAAATGACTTGACACAGAGCCAATGTTTGCATGCCTCAGTATCTGGTATGTGCTCAGCTGCACTGGAAGTGGGCTTGGAATAAATGAGAGGAGGGAGGAGATGGCAAGAGCACCAGAGACTGAGTCATGCGAGCCCTAAAGGTGTCTGCATAAAACCTGCCTGATTGGCTCCCTAATGACGTACACCTCGAGCTGCACTGGCTGTACCTGCTCCTGCACTCCAGTCAGAACACGCAACCTCCACACTCACATTTGGAAGCATTTCGATCAGACCTGCAGGAAAGGAGATACACAGCGTGTTGAAAATGTGTGGAAATCTCCTGTGGAACTGCCTGGGTCAAAAGAAAAATAGGGATGTTCCTGTTCCTTCTCCCTGGGAAGCTCCTCACCCCCACTCTGTGAGTCACAGCACCCTCAGTTAGGATGGGTTTTGTAGTTTTTCCTTACCCAAAGGTCCTGTGAATAGCGCAGGCACAGCCTCCTCTGCAGGGCAAAGACATGTCCTGGAAAGCCTGGTGTGTTCACTGCACTGGCTATAACCACACTTGGCAATAGCTGAGAGCTGTTCTCCCCTCTGCCTCCATGTCAGCATCTTCAAGGAGATTAAATAAAAATTTAGACAAAAAAAATTCTTCTTCAAAGCTGAATTTGGAGGATTTCATCTGCTGTGTTTGGCTCTCAGTGGCTGAGATAGTAAAGAAAAAATTAAACCAGAGCCAAGGTCTAACTCATCTCTAAGACTGAGGAACACTGGCCTTTGTATTGCAGTGCTATAGTGAATAGAAGGAAATACATACCGCAGAAATTAACTTGAGCTGGTGGAGTTTATTTTATTCAAGACTTTATTTAACTCACTGCTTTCTAAATATACTATGCTACTCTTCTTGTATCTAGTTTTGGTTTAATTTAAAAAAAAAAATCCCTTCGACTGTCAGTCCTGGAAACATAGGAGAAGTTTCTCAGCAGAATGCTAAGAAAATGATGCAGTGAAGGATTTGGAGACAAAAATGTACCTTGATATGAACAGCTGGGATTAGCCTCAAGTTACGTGATGGGAAAATGCATGCCAGTAAAAAACTCACTGTCATTTTCTTTTTCTCCCTTTCTTCATCTCACTAAAAATTCATTAGTATGGGGATTGCTGAAAAACTCAACACTCTCCCCAAGAAAGGGAAACCAGAGGTGCCAGGATTAGCCAGTTTCTATTATTTCTGCTTGATTAAGTAGATTAAGGGCTGACAATCATGCAGGGCACCACAACAGGGCTCCATTTTTTCTATTTCTGCAGCTAAGAGCTGACATTTGCAGTCTGCTGAAGCACAGGACACAGCTCCCGTCTCTAAACTGGCACATCACTATGACTGCAGTGGAAAGAATTGGCTGATACAACTGGAGCACTGGCTATAAAAGTCAGGGTAGGTGCTTGTCAGAACCCCCACCTTTTATTTCCAAACACTGGGGTAGTGATGACAGTTCTTGTCATCCTCTCATCAGTACCAGACAGCTTTGTGTCAAGCGCAGGCTTTCATTTTTTTGCTCCTCACGTTTTTCTGGCTTTGAAAGTCTCCCTTAGGGCTAGCAATTCATCATCAAGGCTACCAAACCTCTTTGAAGAGTAGCAGCACTCTTGCTCAGGATTTAGGATTCCACCAGGTCAGTCAGACTTTAGTTTAAGAAGCTTAATAGAACAAATATTAGTTATTAATGAGTTTTACCCTTGAGAACTCCACTGCAAATCTGATACAAGTGCCTGGATGGATCATTAATCAGGCATCTTCATTTTAACACTGAAAACCACTGCTAGAGTGGAAACAGAAAAAGGATATGCAGAGCAACATTCCTCACTTTCAGTAATGTTATTTACCAGCCCATTATGCCACCAAAACATCATCCAGATGTTACTGCAGCCCTTTCAGATCTCTATACATATGTCTCAAAGCAGAGAAACTCAAGCTGAATATGTAACAGCAATTACAAGAGACATCTGCAGCACTCCTTATTCCATTTGAAAACTCTTCAGCTATTCTGTCTTGGGTTTCTTCATGTTCTTTCAACATGATTTGGCAAAATAATTACAATCAGAGATCAGAACAACCCTCTGCTGGAATGCACCGTCTTTTGTTTCTTTGAAGGTATATATCGCTTCATTGGATTTCATTTCTGTGTCAGTGTTTGCGGTGTTCATCCAAATTTTGTACATCATGCCTTAGTATCAATATTTATTTCATTTGTCCTTGATCAGGAATCCCAGGGTCAAAGGATTTTCCGATCTCAGCAGCACAGTCTCCTCGTGCCTGTCATATGGATCAGACAGATGCCTGAGAAGCACCAAATGCTCCTCCCGAGGAGACAGCTGATGGGGAAGTTGCTTCTCCCTTCTGCTCCTCAGCAGGGCTTTTCCCAGGAGAGAGGGACTCCTTCAGTACACATTCAAACTCACTTTGTAGATCCTGACCACTTCTAGTGTGAAACTCCACGACTGGAACTTGTGTGGCTTGGCTCCCAGGACAAGCAGGAACGTATCTTTATGCTGTGCAGTCGTTTTGACCATAATGACAAGTGATGACACTGTCTGCTGCTGATCACACTTTCTTCCAGACAAATCTGGGCCCTCGAATGAACATTAGGCTAATTTGATACACATTGATTGAGGATGAGGCTAGAGACAGCCATCGAGTTTCTCTGTGCTCCAGCTTCCCATTTGTAAAATGGATATGATATTACTTCAGGGGTGATGCAAGGACAAGTGAACTGCAATCTGCAAAGGTCTCCATAACTGTTACTGATGGGAATAGGAATAACTGATACAGCTGTGACCCTGACCAGGGCAGCCTTCCCTGCAACAGCACATCCAGTGATCAGTGCCCAGGGTATGGGTCACAGCCCTGCAAACCCCACCAAGGAATATATATATATATATATATATATATATATATATATCAGTGCTTCTTTATGCATGATTCTCACCGCGCCTTAATACAGCTGTGCCTGAGAACTACAGACAGATGTAACTCCAAAAAACACCTTTGTTGAATAGCACAAAGTGATCTTGAATTTGATCTCTGGTGCTACCTTAATCCACCAAATCATCACAGCTCACTTCATTGCACGCTGGGGTTCTCCACCTACATAGGTTTTCTGATTGAAATTAGACTCCATTCCTAGCCAGTTTCAGAAGAATGGATCCATATTTTCAGGTTGGTTTTCTCATTCTCATGAAGATTTGATGACACAATTTACCTCCTGGACTCCTGCAATAATATTTAGCATCCAACTAACGCTACCATCCAACGAAAAAGGTAAATAAATCAATATATAGACACATAAACACACCTATAAAATCTCTGTCGTTAGACCAGTGCTAACCTACAGCTACAGAGTATTTCCGTGGTACATGAAGACCCTTAACTTACACTTAGATCTCCAAAGAATGAATCAAGAATTAATTCCTACAAACAAGTGGGCGACTCTAACACATGAATTATTTCAGTGACTTCAGAGGATCTGTCTGTCCTGAGCTGCACCAGCTGATGCATCAGCTCGCTGCAGTTAATTGTGGCTGTGAAACTGCTGAATAAAAGGCGCCAGAGAAAAATGTCCCAGCACGTTCCTCAATCATTTCAAAAGTGCCACTGTAGACCAGCAAGGCCATCTGCACTGGATTTTAGGCTGAGCAGATTCTCAGCTTCGTGTTGGTTCATTAATGCAGGGAACAACTGGGGTGTGACTGCTCTGTGTATGTGCTACACTGGTCGGAGCAGCATCTCACACTGCTGCAGATAACGCTGCCCTGGAGCTGGGCTCCCTAATAACCAGCTTTCCCTTGCAAAGATATATGGGAGCTAGAAACAATGATCATTCCTGCAGGACCATCTTTTATTACTTTTCTTTCATAGCAAAGCAAACTGAAGCATATGAATATATACAAGAGGCAATAAAAATGGAGAACAGAATACAGGAGGCTCTTATGAATCAAATTAATAAATTAATGTAAACCCACGCCTACATTGTTATGCTGATGTATGCAGATTTTTTGGTTCATTTAGAATGCCACCAGGTTACTCACGGGTTCCCACACCAGGGTATCATCCCCCACCAGGCATTCCTGATTTGCTCTGGTGAGTTGCAAACCAAACACAGGCAGCTGCAGTGATGCTCCCGTGTAGTTACTCCAAAGCACAGATTTTGTTTTGAACTCCTTTCCCTACAGTCTCTCATCACCACAGCACTCACCTCTTGGACATCATGATGGGAGCCACCTCCAAAACGTCTCAGCAACGAAATTCAGCTTGGTGTTGGTGCCAGGGAGGGAAAGGCAGGGAGCGGGTGGGGTGAGGGGTCTCTCAGGGAGATCCATGGTTTTCAAAGCCTGTTTGGACAGAAGCCAGGATATGGCAGGGGGGATAAGCAAGGCAAAAAGTGACAGTGACAAGAGAGGGAGACATCAGGAGGTTTAGGGAGCTGTTGAGAGAGGAGGGCTGAGAGGGTTGGGTGGGATTTTTGAGGGAGGCTGCGGAAGGGTTTGGAACTGTTTCTGAATCCTCTCTTCCTTTCCTGCTGCCCCAGGCATGGGATTTCACATCATCACAGTCCTACCCCCAGCCCAGCACCAGTACCCTCTGCAGTGAAGCTGCAGAAAGGACAAAAGCCAGGAGGGCACAAAACCCTACAGATTTCTGTTTCTGCTGTCAGGGAGGATGGAGAAAAGGATGAAGGCAGCACTGGAAGAACCAGTGAGAGCCTTCCGCTTCTCCCTCCTCCCCTGGCAGAGGGCTGTGGGATCTGGGAGCAGTGCAGAGCTCTTCTCATCCCTCCCCATGAGCTCCCCATCTCTGTAGCCCTGGAATAGGAGAGGTGTCCCCTGCAGCCTGCCAGACCCGGCTCCAGCCTCCTCTGCCTGAGCTTGGGACAAGTTCTCTTCCCAGCTCCATCTCAAAATACTATATTTAGAATTACATAACTGGATTCATGTCTAATTTAGCCTAGCCTCATCAATGATTAAACAATAAAACTTATTATTGCTCTTCTATCTAATCCAGGAGGCATCGTAATGAAATAGCGCATCTGGGAGAAATGCAAACAGTTGAGCAGCTGCAGACAGAGGTCCAGGGGAGGGAGGAAAGCCCAACCAGGGTGTTTAATGAGTGTCTGGGTTACCACTTCAAAGAGCTTCATTCTTCCAGGCTTCTCTGTCCCTCGGCATCTTGCAGACAAGGTCACTGGTACCAGTTGCCAAATGCTGGGTGTAAGCACGGAGCACAAGTGAGCGTCGGATCAGAGAAGCTGAGAGGTGCTGGATCCTTCCCACCTGCAGGCAACAGCCATCCCACCACCCTGAGCTCTGCCGGCTTGGGACCTGGGCAGCAGAGAGCTGGACCTTCCTCTGGAACAGCTCAGCTGTGGCCCGGCAAAGAGAGGAGAAGGATTCAGCTTTCAGGAGCCACCAGAACACGCCGGCGCCGCTCCTCACCGGAGCTGCTTCGATGTAAGAGAATATTCAGTGGCAAGGAATTACCAGTGAAAACACTTCACCCATGGAGAATGCCTTCCCCCTTTGTCTGCCAGATTTTCTTGGCATGCCCTACCTCTTGCCTTTTCTCTCAGGCATTTTGGAGACTTGGTCATTTAAGGACAAGGAGGAAAAATCAGTAATGTGCTACTTTGGCAAGGCTCTGAAGCTCGCCTTCATTTAAAACCTGCCAACAGCTCAACCAAATACAAGAAAGTTTTCATGAAAATATTGCCAAAACACAGTTCATTCTTTTCGAAGATCATATCCATGTTAAAAAGAAAATTGATGCAGAATTGTTAGTCAAACCTTTACATCTCAAACATAAAACTAGTATGTCTTTTTCAAATTTTCTACAAACCTGGAGGAGGTTGAATTAAAATTCCTGGACCAAAATCCCTCTTCAAATCTGTTATCCTGTGCAGCATTCAAAGCACAGGCTCTCATCACTGGCTATCATTAGATGCAGCCCAGGCAACAAGTATTATTTGCATAGTTGGCATTAACAAAACCTGAACCTTTTCCTCCAGCTCACAGCTGATCCCTGTAAAGCCAGTGCAGAGCGTAAGGCTGCTTCCTTACACATCTGGTTTGTTTGGGTTCAGTTTCATCCTATTATTTCCCACAATCACACGGTATAATTATCTGATCTATAATTTAGGCTGCTATTCAGAGCAGTATAAATAGTTTACTCTATTGCTGCAGGAGCACAGCATGTCCAGATAGCATCAATATTTTATTTATCTCTGTTTCTGTGTTTGGTTATCGAGCTGCTTATTAAGTACGGAATTATTATAACAGCAGAGAATAAATAGCAACTGAAAAGGAGCAAAAATAAGACTGGAAACAAAACATGTCTGAAACAGTGTCTGCTCTTTCTGTCCCTCTCCTGTCCACCAAGCAGCTGAAAAACAGAGCATTTTCAGGGTATTTCCAAAGAGCTAAACCCACCTCCATGGGTGGGGATGGATTATTCTCATTAGTGGTGTCTCTCACATTTCCAGAAACTGTAACGAGTTCGTCTTAGCTGGCAGGTCTGAATTGAACCACTTGCGTTTTCAGCGTTCTTAAAAGCAAATGAAATCCTTCAGGGTGTTGTTTTTAATCACCAGATTTAATTTCATCATCTTGACAGTGATATAAAGTGACACCCAAAATTCAAGCAAGAATTGAGCTGAATGGAACTTCGTACAAATAGGCTTGTTTACAAGAAGTGAAACAACTTCCTCATTTATTAAAAAGTGACTCGGGTAATTAAACAAAAATTGGAAATTTCTGTGTTGGTTCAATTTTTTCTTAATACAGCAAGAACATTAACAGCCCCAGTCTTCTGACACATTGCACAGTGATGGTGGCTTCTGAAGCATTTAGCTTTTAATGTGGATTCCAGTTTAGTGGGCTAAATGCATGCAGAAAGTAGCAGAAAATTTCACAAAGTTTATGAGCCTGATCTTGCATTGCTTGTGCATCAGGAGCTTAAGAGGATCCAATCCCATGTGCTAATCTATTTTATGAATTGTTCAATCACATTTACTTTGGATATATAGATGGAAAAAGAAACATTATCCCCTGAGAGAAGGGAGAAGGAAAGCACAACCAGCACCAACAACTCGCTGTTCAGTGGTTTCGTTGTTGTCTCATCGACACAAAAAATTAAAGTATGTGAATAATAATTCAGGGACGTAAACTCATGATTATGTTACCACCATATATCCTTGCTCAAAAGTCACTTAATTTCTCCCTTTTGCACACAGAAATATTTTCTGAATCCTAATGATACTCATGTAGAAATAGCAATGGGTGATTTCAACAAAACGCTTTTCCTGCAGCTGCTCAAATTTTGCCAGGTTTTAAGAGAGAATTTGCAGGGGGTTTTCACTGCTACAGATAATGAGGAAGTAAGGGAGGAAAAAGTGCAGATCCAACACTGTAAGGACAAACTACACCGAATGTTTTGGAGTTGCTCGCTCAGCCTTGGAGCAGGTTGAAATTCTGAGCAAATGACTTATTTTCAAAAAAATCTAAATAGCCAGTAAAGAAATGAAAAAAAAAAAAAAATCCACTCTTAAAATAATTTTCCCTGATTCTTTTCCCTTCCACATGATTTTCACAAGCTTCCCCAAACCCAAGTCACCTCCCGAGCTCTCCAGGCACTGTAACACATTGTCACAGCTCTCCTGCGGTGGAACATCATTTTTCATGCCACAATACAGCCACCATAAAGACAGGATCCCACAGTGGGACTGCTGTCATGGTGAGACATAAAGAATGATAAGGATTGCTCGGAAAAGAAATTTCAACTCTCACAGCCCCTCACCTTCTCTTCAAGAAATAAAGGTGGTTCTGAAAAATATAGGCCAATATGATTTATGCACAATATTATTCATTTGTTTTGGTGTTTTGTTTTTTTTTTTTTGCATTTCACCCATATTTCCTAATATTAAATTGTGGTTTTACTATTGCCTGTGTAATATAAGCTGCTTAAAGAACAAATGAGCACCGAAGGGAGCTGTTTTCTGGGACAGGTATATAGGCTTGTGCAGGTAGCCCATCATTACCACAGTTAGCATTACACAGTTCCCATCCCACCAGAATATTCAAGTAAAAAGTACTGTAGGCAGCAAAACAGCCATCCTGCCAGCAGGCCATTAGTTAGCTCACGCCAGACACTACATACATTATTTGTGGCAGGCTTCTACTTTGAGAATAATGATAAAAAAGCCTGTGATGAGGACAAGCCCCAAATGGTCCATCACCAGGAACTGTATGGCTTTTGCAAATACTTCAGTCAGCCAGCCTGATGTGCTGGATTACACCTGGCACCAGCTGGATAAGGTACTGAGGTCTTGAGAAAAATAGCGTGATTTATTTGAAGAAAGGTAATGTTCAACTTCTCTAGTGTCAGAAAGCTTCAGAGCAGAGGACCTCTGAACCCCAGGCTGAGAGATTTCAGCACTGAGAGCTACACCTTGTCTGTGAGTGGGTTAATTCAAAATGTTCTTACCTGAACCTGGACACACTCAGGAGCCCCAGCCGTGAGCAAATCCTTCATACAATGTGTCCTACAGAAACACACAGAGAGCAGAGAGACCCAGGTCTGTTCTGCCTGGATTCACTCCAGAACCAGGAATGCAGGGGCAAAACCATTCCAGAAGAGAAGTCATTTAGGCTGTGAAGCTGTCTGGTTGCATCCACGGAGTTCCCCACACCTGCATGCACTGTGCACACAGATACACAAGCATGAATTAAAAACCCAAATCTAAAATTGTCAGCACTGAAAATGGGGCAGGAAAGCGAGCTCTAGGCTCTTAAAATTATTACGGAGACAGGTTCCTTTAAAGAAAACTGAGAATGTGTAGAAAAGCAAAACCTGAGCTTCTCACTTCGAGGATTTTTTCAGTTGCCTGAGCAGAGCTTTGCCTCTACACAAGCAGTGGTGTTCAGAGGCAGCAACAGCTGCCACACCATTGATGGGCTCAAGAATAACAAGCTGACGAGTGGATTTGGCATCCCCACAGCCAGAGCCCAAAGATTTATTGCGCTGGAGTGGTGCACGTCAGTTCCCTTTGTCACTGGAGTCCCACAGCAGATTTATACATGGTGACGTTAATTGAAAAGGAATAAAGCCACACATTCTCCTAACAACTGGGGCTCGCTCAGCATCTCCGACTGGCAGCCCAGCAACCACTGCTCCCGTCAGGGTCAGGCACCTGGCACTGAGAATAGCCCTACACAGAAACAGGGTCACAGCTGGGCTCTTTGTTGAAGGATGTTTTAACCAAACGCCAGCTATTTCCAAGGAATCGATTCATCTTCTACAGCTCTAGCCTAGAGTCCATTAAATGCATCTCTTCCCTTGCTTCTCATGACCTAAATGGTTTATGATGTCTTCTTTATATGCCTAAGAGAAGATGGGCTTCCCCCTTGTTATTTAGTTTACTCTGCAGAGAAGAGAGCCCTTCCCCTGCTTTACAGCTGTCCTTGTTTCCATGTCATAACCTGGCTCTGGTCCGCTTGTCTGAGCCTTCCCACTGCCATTTCCATTGCTACCAGGGAGTCACTCCACGTGTTTTCTTCTCTGGGTCCTCTGCCAAGCTTGTGGTAGGCACTGACCGCTAGAAACAAAACCCAAAACCCAAGCAGAACGGAGTAAATAACCAGCAAACCATTCTCTCTTCTGCATGTTCGAAGATAAGCGGGAGTTTGTGCTTGATAACCCTTCCCCAAGGCCAGTGCTTCGGCGGGATCACAGAGCCTGCTTGCATCAAATATAACTCCAGTTCCTGCTCCCCCACACCACTTGGGCAGGGGACACACCAGCCTTGCTCTGCTCCCTGCAGAACTGCAGGGATTCGTCTGGGAGCAGAGTCAAAGGAGCTCCAGCACTGCTGAAAGTCCCCCTGGAAAGCCCAGGCTCAGGCCCTGCCTGGACACGGGCTGGGCTCCTGGACTCTCCTGGAAGGCTCTGCTGTCACGAGCTCATCTGCAAGTTCCTGGCTTTGAGGGTGAGCAGCTGCTCACGGCTTCTGAGAGGTTTTTTAGGGTGATTCTGTCCCGATGGGCACCTGCGAGTCCTGCCACTGACTCAGCCTTCCTCGCCCTGTGCCAGGGACCAGCCGCCTCCCTGCAGGGAGGAACAGCAAGTGTCATCCCAGGCAAAGGTACTTTTATAAGGAGAGAAACCTTGCTATTTCTTCCGTGGACTTTATTGGCTTTTTGTTGTTTCCATTAACTTTTAAGAGTTTAATAAACATGCCCAATTTTAAAAAATAAAGCGTTTTCCCAGCCTTGGAAATTGGATTTCCCATGTTGTCGAAACACAACAGCTATTTTAAACTGTTCACCAGGAGAAATCACTGAAACAACGCTTTTGAATATTTTGTGTTATTTCACTGTGAATAACACACAGATTACTTGGAATATAGTCTCCAAATTGATTGTGTTCATTGCTGTATGAACCCAGTGAAAGAGCAAAACCAGCCAAGAACATCTTTACCTATGGGATGACCTGACTTAAAGTCTTTTCTGCTCAGCTGGTCATTGGCCAAATGTTAAACACAGCGACTCCATTCATTAGTGTGCTAAATCTCTTTTGTGATGGTAAAAGTCAGACTTAAAAATAGCAGGACTAGCACAGCGGCTGGATGAGACTTCACATAAAATCAGCTGGAAGTGCTAATGGTGCCCCTGTCTCAGAAACATGTAAATGATGGCAAAGGAAAGAGACCATGCCCAGATATAATCTGGTTTCCCTTGCAGTTTTCCTTCGGAGCTCACCAATCTCACAATTACCGGAGCACAGTGGTAGCTCAAAGTCACCTTTGTTAAACCAGCCAAGCTTCACTCCGTGCGTGTCCCTGCAGCCCCAGCTCGGCACCAGCGTCTGGCTGAATTAAAATAGGTGTGAACCCTCCTGAAAAGCTGAAAGGTCTTTGCAAGGACCAAAAGTGTTACTTGATTACAAGCAAGGTGTCAGCTGAGGAAAAAACCCAGCTAATTCAGGGACTGCAGGACCTGCGAGGCAGCCCGGCCGTCCAGAGGGCTCTAGCAAGAGAGGTCAGGCACAGCACCTGCCTAATTACTCCCCCCGGGCTAAAGGTGGACGTGAACATTGGGTCATTATTGAAAGGCAACTCCACTGACTCTCAATAGATGCAGAAATTAAATAGCAAATTACTGGAAATCTGCAATTCTTTCTGAAAATGCAGTGCATATTTTAAGTGCCTTTCCAGAATTATAATTTAGGAATACCCGGATTGTCATCTAGCCTCTGTGGAATTCTGCTTTTTCCAGACTATTCCAAAACAAACCTGGTCAGTTTACAGCTACTGCAAGCCCCAAGAAAAATAATGTGGAGTCTTTGATAGAAATTGAGCTGCCTTTCCTGATAATTCCCATGTTACTGCACCGGGGTAAACTGTAATAAAATATAGGTAGGGAGATGAAGGCCTTCCCCTCTCCTCAGCTCATGTTCAAATTATTATTATAAAACCATTTCCAGCAAAGCCATATTTATTTGGCCCAGGCTCTAGGGCAAAAATTCTCTATCTGATGTTTAAATAATGACACCCAATTTGCAGGATACTGGTAATCTTAGATCAATTGCCCACGAGCTGTTAAAAAAAATATATATTAAAACCCCTTCTCTGCACGCTCTTCAGCAGGATGTGAGCAGGCTGCAAAGCAGTGGGAAAGCTGCAGAGCAGGGAGAGAACGGAGAATCAGACCAACACTGACACTGTGCAACCAGCAGCTGCAACCCAGAAGAAAATGCTATTTAAAAGTCCACTTCCACTGAAAACATCTGTCTTCACAACTGCAAGCTGCACACAGTAACTGACCGTCTCCCACTATTTTCTGGCTTGGTTTTTTTCTCTTCTGGCTGGAATGTTCAGGTTTTGGGTCAGCAGGAACACATTCCCCTTCGGCGCACTTCTTCCTCCGTCAGGCAGGACGTGGTGCGGAGCTCGCCCTGCAGGGCACGGCTCCGCTGCCCTGGGAGGCACTGGGGCCAGCAGCAGCCATCCCTGCGGGGGACGGGGCTGTAAGGCTGACTGCAGAGCGAGCAGTCCTCGCACAAGGAGGTCAGAAGACCTCTGAGCTGCTCCGAGTCTCAGCTGCACCCACCCGGTGTAGCCTGGCTCCACCTGCCCCACGGGGGCTGTCTCCCCCAGGCAGGGAGGTGTTCCTGTGACCCTCTGGAAGGAATAATAGCAGTCTTCCCCCAGAACTGTAAAAATGCCCAACAGAGTTCCACCGCAGGGATAAAATTCTCTGTAAAAATCTAAATCTACACAGCATTCAAGCTGTCTCTACAGAGCTCTGCTCTCTTCAAGTTCATTCCAATTAACAAGCTGGGTACTTACAGATAAAAAAAAAAAAGCACAGTTATTTGGTTTTGCCTCATAAGCAAGAGTTAGTTACAAAAATACTTGGTATTTTTAGTACAATCCGGGATATTGTAACTGGGCTACATAAAATATCTCATTTTCTAACTTCCGTTTCTCAGCACCAAGATTAACTCTGTCCCTCACTCTTGCTCTCTGTTTCCGCAGCCTGTGGGCTGTCACTGACACAACCTCAAACTGGACCCTGGTTCCTTCTTTCTGATCACACCTGATTAACTTAAGGTTCTGAATTTCAAGATATTCCAGTAAGAAACACATCACCCCGTAGCCTCAGTAGGGGAGGATAAAGCAGGACAATGCCCCCCCTGCTGCTGTCACCCACCAGCACACCTGGCTGACTGCTGCCTTCTGCCATAAAGCCACGTGTAAAGGCCTTGATCAGCCCTTAGCTGCAGGAAGGAAAATTCGGAACAAACCTGCTGATTTCAGTGGCACCTCAGGGGCTGGGTGTCAGCAGGATGTGAGTGTGGAGCTGGCTCCTTTCGCTGTCTCCTTTCACAGCTGTGTCCCACCACAGCACACACCACGTGCAACTACGCCAGGCAGGGTGGGCCCTGCAGAGGCTTTTCTTCCTCTTGCTGCACCTCCCAGGCAAAGCTGGACCTTTTATTTGGGGGATATAGGAGCCCTGAGCACAGAGCTGCAGGATTCCCTCCAGCAATAATTCAGCCTCACTGGAGACAACCAACTTAATGCAATCTTAATGTGATAAACTGCTAACTTGATTGGATTCAATGAGATGTAAATTATTAGATTCAATAAGTACACAGAGACCATTTCACCTTACATTTTGCTCAAGAGGGCTCTGCCTTCAGTCTCTGCATCATTCCTCTTAATTATATGCAATGCATCATAGAGATGGGAACAGTTTGGGACTTCAGCTGTCCTCTGACTCCTCGCAAGCATCCGCAGTGTTCCCTTCTGTGGTAATGCGTCTTTTATTGATAACTTTTTTCAGAACAGCTGCCATCATTTACAGACGCAAGCTGATCTTCAGCATGGTCAAATTTGAACTAAAAAAATTCTGTTCATATTTCTGCAAAATTCCCGCATGTTTAAGGCAGAGAATGTCTTCCCATGCAGATTCATTTCTAGTAACCAAAAAGTTTGTGGCAACCAGCAGACTTTTATAGCTTCTCATTCACTGAAAGATTCTTTAAAATCTGTTCTGCTGAGCAAAGAAATCTGCATTATCATTCCAAAAAAGGGGAGAAAATGATGGGACACTATTTAAATATGTACAAAGAGATTCACAAAAATATGAGTCCAAAGCAGTGTCTCTGGGCTCGTAAAACTCAAGTGGGATTTACATTCCCCTGTGTTCATAAACATTTTGAAAAGATTTCTTCTTATAACCTTTTTCAGATTCTGACTCAGACAAGAGATGTTTCTTAATTATATTTAGCTGGTGTATTTCTAATCAAAGAAAAGTGTTGGCTTGCACTTTGTGCTGCTCACCTTTAACTTCCCTGTCTGCCATTTGAAGGTTCTTTTACCACCCCACCTCCCCAGACAGTACTTTCAGATGTTTCCAATTTACCAAGGTGTAATTCCTAACTACCACCCTTTCTGACAATTAACCTTTGCTGGGAGGAAGGCACACTTTCCACTTCACAGATGTGGCTTTTTCATTGAACAAGGTCCGCAGACGTTTCTTCTTCAATACACAGTCCTCTGTGTTAAAAGCCTTTGAGAAAATAACACATAATCCTCTGATCCTATTAAGAACATCACAGTGTATGATTTAGCCGAGATCATAGGTATTCCTTCACTTCAGGCATCTCTGAAAGGAATTCTTTAAATAAAAAAAACTCCTACTTGAATTTGCTCAACAGTTTTATACTGAATAAGGCTCTGTCAAAATAAAGATTCTGATCGATATTTTCAAAGGATTTGTTTAAGAGTTCAAAACCAAATCAGAACAGTTAATTTCAGGCTCCACACTTCACGTTGGCTTTTTCATTTTGCCTTAGAGGAGTGTTTCAGCGATCCCAAGCGATGTTAAGGCTGTTGCCCTACAGTTCCCCAAAGACAGACACTCAGCACGACATTCTTCATGTCATCGATGATATTATTATGTGTTTCCTTGACAAATGGGAACCAAGAAATTGCCTGTGCAGAACAGATCTCTTGGGAGAACATCTAGGGAACAGAGCAAGGGATTTCCAGTTCTCCTATAACCCAGTAGCCCTCAGAGGAGAGGCACAAAGCCCAAGCAACTCCTCCTAAAGCATGCAGCAGCCAGCTCTGCAGGGAGCAAGGAGACGGGTCTGCAGTAGAGCTGATGGAAACTGAACAGGAATGAGGACTGCGCAGTTGTTTTGGCTTCACGGGGGAACGAATCAGGGCAGTTCCCCACACCTGGGGATTATGCAGCGAGGTGTTTTTATGCTAGGATCCAGAGCACAGGAATACTTTCCATTTTCTGATTGCAAGAACATGAAGGATCCCCAGGCTGGGATCCCCAGGCTGGGGCTTCTCCCCACCAATTTCCCTTAACTCAGAGCACTTACAAGAGTGTAAAAATAAGCTAAAATAAGAAACCCAGACATTGAAAAAATATTTGGGTTTCAATAAAGTACATTCAAGATAGTTAGGGATGATATCTGCCAAAGGGAAAGCTTTTAGTTTCTAAAAAAGAATAGGACAACTAAAATATTTATTTTTAAAAAGGGGGCCGGTTTTTTTAAGTGGTTTAGATCCTGCTTTCACGAAATGCTAGCCCCTGCAGGTGCAAAGCAGCTCCTGCCCTCAGGGGAGCAAGCAGGCCATGGCTGCTCTATTAAT
The DNA here is from genome assembly GCA_013397865.1 of Struthidea cinerea. NCBI lineage: Eukaryota > Metazoa > Chordata > Aves > Passeriformes > Corcoracidae > Struthidea > Struthidea cinerea. Next base: position 2,286,596 of record VZTI01001766.1, read on the forward strand.
AGGGATTTTGGTCTCCATATGAAATAAGGACCCGTATTCAAAAAGTACTCAGAGGGACTATTGCCTAAGCGATTCTGAAGATCCCAGTTGTTAGTCTTGTCTATAGATATCTAAATATCTTTTAAAATTTAGAGAAAGACCCCCCCTCTGGCTCAGTAAACTCTAAGCTCTTCCTGGAGGTTTGCCTTTTTTTTTTTTTATGAAAATGTATTGCTGCTGCAAAAATTTAACTCAGGTTTTTAAACCACCTCATCTATAAAAAAGGATAATATTAAGCAAGAGAGCCATGAAATAAGAATGATCAAATACTTCCATGCCTTATCATCAATAAGACTGTAAATCTGGCCACACCAGTTCACTTCAGGGCATCTGCTCACATTTAATTGAAGGATTGTTTTAATTTTTCATTGTTTAAAACCACTCAACCACTTATCAAAAGCCAGTTCTGCTCCTAGAGATGGGCACAAAAACTTCTTGCTCAGCTCCACTGAAAGGTCCCCATTTTTTTCCAGGGGATCCTGGACCCTGCGAGAGCTGTGTAAGTCCAGACCGTGGGGTTTCTCAGGCAGAATTCCATATGTGGGATCAGATCCTCAGACATCTCCTTGGGACTTTTATCAGAGGAAAGCCGGGTGCTATTTCCTCCCCAAAACTGTCAAGAGGCTGTTTCCTCTCCAGCTTTTTCTTTATTTAAGGAATCTCAGAGGCTGAACATCCCATGAAATAATGCAGATAAAGGATTGGTGGCCTTCTCCAAAGAGCTTTAGTAAATGGATCGTTTCCTGTAGGGTCGGGTGTTTCCAGAAAGGCTGGAGCAGCTGTTAAAGCAACGTGGACCAGTGCTGGCATTGGAAACGTAGCAGTTATCTCGTTAATACAAATGGTGCCACACCTCTGATGTCTGAAGTCCTCAGCTCATAGTGGACAGTGCACAGAAAGCAAATTGACCATCCCTACCTTAAACAGCTTCCAGTCTATAAAATCGTGGCAAAGAAGGAGAGGAAATCCCTGTCAGGGCGGTGCTGGCAGAGCCGCACAGCGATGTGGTCCCTTCCTGGCCACACTCAGAGAGCTCTGGCTGTGCTGCAGGAAGGGAGGCACAGTCCTGCTCCCCACTGCAGCCCCCCAGGCTGTGTCTGACCCTGGCAAAGCTTGCAGGGGCCCAGAGCCCAGGGGAAAGCCCATGAGAGGCGGCAGGAAGCAGCGGTTGGAAAAGAGCCAGATTGCGGGTCAGTGTCCTCGGGCTTCACAAAGTGACCAAATCCACCTTCACAACTTCTTTTGAACCAAGGCTTAGATTGTATTTTAAAGTCCTGCTGAGTACACCCAGGAAGGTGAGACAGTCAGGTGACCTCAGTTTGTGGCGAGACAAGCAGGCCAAAGGAAAGGAAGCCCATAATTCTTGCACAGACGCCAAAAAAGCTTCTGCTGCCTTTAGGAAAGAGGCCACATTCTGAGGAGTGCTGGACTTTTCTCCATTGGTGCTAAGGGCACAAACCAGTGCAGCACGTTTAAAACCCAGCCTCAGTTTATTTTTCCAGGGCAGCTTTCCCTGCAGCATTCATCCCCAACAAACCTGATCTCCAGAATAAGTGTTGTACATATAATGGGTGTATCATTTGATAAATCAAAACGTCTGCACCTTCCAAATTTTTAAAATCATCCCCTATTGTTTTGTTTACTTTCTTTGTTTAATTTACTTTTTGAACAACAACTCAATTTTGGAATGTAAACACTGTGTCAAAGCAAAAGCTAGAATGCTTGAGAAAAATGATTCAGCTTATCCAAAGCAAATGTCTCCAGTTTTCCTCCCAGAGTATTTGCTGAATATCATCTGAATTCACAGAAAGCTTCAGATCTGCTGAAAACGCTGTTGTTAGGTTTGGGACTTTTTGCAAAAGTAAAACTTTGCATTCACTGAAGGCAACTTCCCATTATGAGATTGGCTCTATTGTGAGATGGCTTCTAAAATCATGAGATGTTAAACAACAAAAGTGAGACTCTTCAGTCCTCTGGCCTGTACACCTTGCCTAGTCCCTCAGCTCATCTGTGCAAGCTAATCTTTGCTGCTCTGCAGTACAGAAACTTATTTTTTCTTTTAAATGAAACTGAGAATCTTATGTAATTGAATGACTCCAGCATCAAATATTGTGATACAATCTCAGTTTGGGAGACTTGCAATTGCAGATGTCTCAGGGCTAAAACCTGTCATTTCCCTGAGCCTGGACTGATCGTGTGGAATTACTGTGGGCTTTCCTCAGTACAGCAGATGGTGGAGGCTCAAGGGAATCAGTTCCAGGTCCCTCATTCTCCTTCCCATCCACGCCCTATTCTACATCAAATAATCCACTATTTTGCCACTGGCAAGGAAAATGCCACACTCTCATGCATGATGCTCACCTCATACTCAGCAAAGAGCAGAAGTGCAAGGGCCACGTTCTCCTGCAGATGCTCACCCCAGCCCTCGTTGCATTGCAGAAACTTGCTGGGGTCAACCTGCGAGCAAAATCAGATGGTTGCCTTTCCCCACCCCTGTGTGGCACAGACACGCTGGAATCACAGGCAACAGCCCACCTGAGACGACAGCAGGGGCTGAGAGACCACCAAATTACACGAGATGGATGGCAAAACCAAGGAGAGCTCCAAATTCCTAGAGTTATGAAACCCTTGGGACCCAGTGCACGGCTAATTATCTACTTTAGGCCTCTGAGTGCAATTACCAGCACTAATGGTTACAGGGACAGATTCCAAGCAAGCACTATTTAAAACTGAGAACTGGAGGGTTTGGGATAATGCTAAAGCCAAGCAGATAATCTTTATAAAAGAAGAAAACAAAACTGTGATTACAACAGTGCCACGCTCGCCTGATATTATAAATTATGTGGAAGTTATACCAGGACACACAATACCGAGAAGGAACAATCTGGATTTTTTTTTTTTTTTTTTTTTTTTTGCAAATGCTGTCGGTGGTTGATATCCAGACATTGGTCATTAGATCTGGTTTTATTACAGCCATAAAAGAAGTGAGTCAACAGCTTAGTCACATCAGGCAGGATATGCTTCAAGCACAGCCTGAATGAAAGAATGAAGTTAAACACTGAGAAATACAACGTAATTAGAAAAAGAACCTTGATAGTTTCTTCCCTAAACCAGCATGAGGTAACGTGCAGGATAGTCTTCAAGCCAGACTGCATGGCACCCTGGGAGGCAGCAGGGTGTGGATTTAAAGGAAATAACCTGGGCTTATCAGCATGTGTATCAGGACAGCAGTTTATTCGCTATCACTACAGGTCTTCTGGCTTTCAAGAGTATCAGGTATCTTCATCTTGCAAAAGAAATGCAAAGAAAGATATGAAATCTGGTTCTTGTCCTACATCTGCTGCCTGTTGACTCCATTTGTGCAGATTATCTAATTACTAAAGGCAGGTTCTGCCAGTGTGAAGGCTGTAGGATAAATAAGAGAAACAGGTCAGCAGGCTCTGGTAACTTCAGCTGCCACGTCAGTATGGAGTGACCTCTCAAGAGTGATCCAGAACAGGGTCTGATGGATACCTCGGACCATTATTTATTTATCTCAAACTGAGGTGGCAGCTAAGCACTGTGCCCACAGGAAGAGAAGAGATACAGTGAGCAGGACGGGAAGAGAGGAAGGCAGGAAACTTCTGCAGATAAGTCAAAATTATCATGTCACTGCAGGACTAGAAATAAATCTTCCACAGACAGCATGGCAGATTTATACCACTCTAGGCTTGACTCCAGGAGGCTGGGAAGTTGGAGTGAGTTTTTCAGAATGTCATTTTATTTCAATGTGGGCACAAGACAAAAACTCAACACTGAAGAAGTTTAATGACAGTACATTCTCAAGGGAAATATGAAATATATATAGACATGGTCACATATGCCTCCTGTCTGATGGCAAGGACTAGCATTTTCTGTTGAAACAGAAAACAGGAATGGGATTGGAGTTTTGTGAGTAACACACTGAAGTGCACCTCTCATGGTCAGTGGGGTGGGAGCAGGGGACTGGGGATCCACTCCCGAACCCCTGGAGGCCGTCAGAAGGCCAGCGCTTCTGTGAGCAGCTAACAAGGTCTTTGCACAGCTGGTTTGCAATGTGTACAAAAAAGGACATCAGCTCCTCCTTTGGGATCCACAGAGGCAATGGGTCTGTGAGGAAGGATCAGTACGGGTAAAAGTGAATATGCCACGAGAGGACAGTGAATGAAACGCATTGGGTTTTGTTTGTAAGAGACAAGGTACATGGATAAAACCACCAAACCAGCTAAATTCTACACACTTGTACTTACAGACACCTCCTGGCCTGATTCGCCGGTGGTTTGGTGATTCACTGTCAGTTTGGTGCTGGAATGCCTTGGTGAGAACCAGAGGAGCTGCGTGGCTACAGAATCTCTTCCAGGAGGCGCCCAGTCAGCGCTGCCGTGTTGGGAACTGCACTCGGCTGAGGCAGGGAACCAGTGACCTGCGGGAGGAACCTTCCTCTAAACACACACACAGCCAGCAGAGGGAAAGCCTCCTCAGCCTCCCACCACACCTTGTCTCAGGCAGGCAGCCAGGCACTCCTGCAGGACACACCACCATCCTCCCAAGGGCTGCTCTGCCCACGGGTTCTGTTTGTGCCAGTGGGACACACCACAACCACTGCTCCACCTCCACCTTGCTGTCAAAGCATCCTCCACCCAAGGGAGCATCCTTCCTACGGGCTGTGAGGAGCTGGGGGCTGCTGCTGCAGTTCTGCTGCTCTGTGCTGCTTTGTCCTCAGTGTGCAATTACCCGAAACACAGAGTCATGAGACACAATTTACAGTCCCTGCAGCTTTTTGGCATCCCACTGTATTGGCTTACAGATGGAATTGGTAGTAGGACGCAGCAGATAGAGACAGCACTCTAATTACAGATTTACATTAAGAGGAAGGTTTAAAAGCTAATAGGACATTATTAGAATAATGATCCCTAGATGTTCTCCCAGCTGAACATCTGCCATTACTAATTAAAAACAAGTTAAAGCCAACCTGTTCAAAGAGAAATCAATATTTACAGAAACTAGATACCACCCTAATGTTAGATGTGGTGCTGACCTACAAGTCCCTTCCCACATGCCATACCAAACCAAGGATCTCAAAAAGCACGTTGGTTATAAACTGGTGCCTGTGCAAAAACCACCTTTGTAAAACCGACTCAGAAATTTGACTCATGTACAGCCTGTTTGTCTCTTTCATTAGTCAGCTGCCCAACAGCTTTAAATGATTGCCTCATAAAATGATAGGTTACCCACTTTCTCAGACCGGGGTGTCACTTTTCCCAAAAGCAGGTGAGAAATTGCATTTTGGGTGGCAGATGAAAATAATCTCCTTGCAGCCTCTGTCTCCTCGGTTTGCATCCCTGATTGCTATTGAACAGAGTGTCATTCTGTGGACAGAAGCTGCATCAATCTCACTACACGGGAATGTAAGAGTTGGTCCTGGAAGTGGAGGCATACAGTTACAGACAGAAAACAATTAGGCAAAAGAATTACAATAGCAAATAGCTTCGAAATCCATTAGCTACCTCAAACTGCAAAACAAGTGCTTATTGAATTGGTCATTGTACAAGCATCACAGAACAGTACAAATCCCTGGAAATGGGGAAACACTCAGCTGTCTGATCCAAAATGTATTTTAAGATCTACCACCAATATTGTGCAAGAGAAGCTCAAAAATGTGTGGGCTCACACAAAGACTAAAAGAAGAGCACCCAGCCCACAGCTGCAGGCAACTCCTTGCTAGCAGAGTACCCCATCAACGTCTGCCTGCAGAGGGACTTAACAAAATTAAACAGGGGGGTCACTTGCATCAGCTGGCCCAGGACCCTGGCTGGTACCAAGGAAAAACAAAGGAAAGGGTTGAAATCCTCCTAATGATTTGCCTTTCCCTTCTCACATAAACCCAAATCTAGTGAAAAATATTAAAGCCAAGTCTGACTCTGGAATTTAATTTTGCCATTGATCTGACAAAGCCCTTGCATATCAACCACGAGGAGCAGGCGCAACGACGAACTTGAGGCGTCAGACTGGAACTGCTGGCCACTGACAGCTTCCACAGGCAAAGATCAGTGGCCCCTTCGGAAAATACTGCTCTTTTTGTGTCTGGAAGAAAAGCTCTGTGGTCAGTAAGTGCTCTAGTGTTCCCAGGCCAACAGCAGTGGAGGAGAAGAGTCAATGGCAGAGGAGTCTCTGCTTTTATAGCAGTGTCCAAGTTGGACTTCAGGGGCCAATAGCAAGCACTGCATGACCCTGCATTTCTGATGCCATAGGCTGTATTATTGGAGACTTCTGTGTTTGCAGTGTGGGAGCAATAAAGAGCAAAGGCAAGAAATAAAGAGCCTCCGGGTGCTGACATAAAATTAAATCCTGACTTCTCTTTCAAGTGCAAGGTAGGAAAATCACAGCTGTATGTCTTTGTCAAAAGTGTGCCCAAGCACTAATATCATCAAGGACAGAAACTTTTACCATGTAATCTTACCACACACTGTATATCATCCGGAGCCTTTGTGGACTTGGATGTAAAATAAACTACTAACCCTCTTTAAAACATGCCAGCAAGCAGGATTTGGCCCCATTTAAGTAACTTTAGATCACCGATGCCTGATCCACAGGGAGACCAAAACTCCCTTCAGGGCAATATCTGATCAGAGGAGAAACAGTTGTCAGCCCCTAGGAAGCTGCAAATAATTTTTTGTTCGAACCCACAGGGATTTTTGCAAGGCCTGCTGAGCCAATTTAAACAGGGAAAAATATCTGAGAACCCTGCAATGGTATTCTCTGCAGTTTTCTAAAACCCAGATCCTGCTCATCCCACTCAGTGAAGCAATCTTACTGAAGTTAATGAAAGCAGTCCCCACCTAGAAGCCAGGCTCGCTGCAGCTCTGCTGCTGCACAGAGAATTGCTCCGAGGTCTCAGTTGGGTTGAGCCACATCAGGTTGTTTGCAGTTACATCCCTCTCCCTGCTCACACTGACAAGTTCAATTTTTTCATTTTGTTTTCCTCCTTTTTTTTCCCCTTCCTTTCTTCAATGATGTGTTCCAACATTTTTTCCTCCTGCCATAGACAGAGGCAGGTGAACTGCAGAATAAACATGAAGATATCAGAGCACTGCACCTGCCTGTAAAATGACATGAATTTAATCAAAACCACTTCTAGTCTCAGGGCTCAGGCACACAACTGGTCTTGTTGCTCTTCCCCTGGGCAGCTGCTGGTGGTGCCTCTAGCGTAGGCCTGGACATATGTTTGACATCAGCAGCAAGCACTGAGCGGAGCTGTAGGGGGATTGCATTATTTGATTTCTGATTATGTAGAGCTTCCTTCCTTTTGTGCTCTCATTGACCTCATGGATTACAGTAAAGCCGTGGCTAACCCGAGACGGATTCTGCTTATGCCTCGCTTATGCCAAAGTAAATCAAGAGAGATCGTAGCACAGTCAGTGGAACCACACGAGAGTAAGACTGGATACAAAGCTCATTAACATTTTTAATGGCACTACTTTTTGATTCAGCAGTTACTCTCTTTACCTAGAACAATAACAACAAACAAGTCAAGCCTGAAGGAGGAGAATATGTGTCCACTGACAGACAAATTACTCTTGCTGAAAATTCAAAGATTTTTTTTGTATCAAGGAAATAAAGCCAAATTAATAGTGGCTTTTATAACCACTTAAAGCATCCACCTGCAGGGAGGTATTTTTGCTGTATCTGCTAAGTGTGGTGCCTAAAAATACCCACAATACCTAGAAAGTGAGAAAAAAAATCAGTCTTTTCTTCTGATCATTTTATAATGGTTACATCTAATTCAAAGTGTATCAGACAAGAAAAGAGGAGTGCAAGGAAGTCAGAACCTTTAATCTACTTAATTAATAGGGGGAATAGTAGGTGAAAGCTCTATGTAAAACGAGAAAGTAATCTTATTCTGCTCAGGCTGGCTGCTCATTTGCTGGACGGGCAGAAGTTAACAAGGGGCCTTGCAATCTATTTAACTGGCCACAAAACCGGAGTCTGCATCAGCCCCTTTTCCACGGAGCCTCGCTCCTTTGTGCCTCCTGTTCGTTCCCGCAGACAGCGAAGGGGATGCTGCAGGACGCTCCTGCAGGGCGGGCGCTGCCGCGGGACCCCGGCGGCTGCGGGGACGCTGCGGGGATGCTGCGGGGATGCTGCGGGGATGCTGCTGTGGTGCCCGTGACAGGCACGGCCGTGCCAGAGCCGCCCCTCCCGACCAGACACTCTCTGTAGGCGCCCTGCCACCAGCCAGCGAGGGCTGCTGCTCACAGGAGCCCTGCCAGCCCCACGAACAGGAGCACTGATGTGCCTGGTGCCCGCTGCGTGCCAGCAACACAAAGGCACCAACATGCGGGGAGGATTATGTATTCTCTTAAAGAAGAGCTCCAAATCCAAATCGTGTAGCTTGTCCTGAGATGTGCAGGGAGGATTTAACCACACCAGCTAAACATGGCGTTTGCATAGGAAACCCTAAACCACAGAACAAAGTAATTAACTTTGTGACTTGATCCTGAAATGAGGTCTAATGAGGTTTAGCATGGCAAACAGGAATGCACTGTAATGTTGTAATAATACCTTATTTTTTTTTCAATAATTAGTAAAAAATAATTGGTACAATGGTTTTTAAATAAGAGATAATCTAAACTGTTCTCACCTTTCTTCTTGGTATTCAGAGGGGGGAGTTGATTTCTGCTCAGTAACGGGACAAGGAAGTGTCACCTCCATTTGTCAGCATTCCACTGCGAGGTCTGTGCATGCCACACCTTTTCTTAAAACACTTGGAATTTCCAGCCTGAGCAAACTCGAACATTCGAGTACTTTCTTATCCAACTTTTTACAATCACAGCAGAGGAAATGCAGCGAGTCTGTGACATGAATCCCATGTGCTTTCTTTTCACCTTCGGGAGAGGATAAACGAGCCTCCATCTTCAGAAGTATGTGTCAAGTAGTTACATTTTAATCCTAATTTATTTATGTCTAAATCCAGCAAAGGATTTGAGCATATGCTTATGCTAAACATATGAATTAGCCCATAAATTCTGTAGTTAAGCATCGTACAAGTACATCATACAAGCTCCTGATGGATCCTTTTCACTTTCTTGTCTTACAGAAAGAGTTTGATTTCTACTGTGTGTAACAAATTCATTTTATCTGAAAACGCCACCTACATGCTGACTATTGCAAAAATAGCACCAATTGGTCATAACCACTGCAAACTGGGCAGGTCAAATGAGTTTATCTCAGTGCACATTTCTACCAGATGTTTTCAATGTAACCTCAAAAGAGTACAATGGAAAATCAGGTGTATCATCTACCAATTAAACACAAACAAAGCACAGTTTGTTTTGTAACTCTTCTTTAAAACAACAGATGTTAGGTTAAATCTCATGTTCAGGCATTTATCACATCTGTTTTCTGTTCCCTTGGAAAATGTACTCACAATAGAGCTCAAATTAATTACAATGAGATTTGTCAGTTGAAACCTAAAAGGGAGTTCAGGGAATAAACATTTAATTCTAGAAGGAAATAATTGGCGTTTAAAAGCTATAAACTTGTTTTCAGTTGGTTCACATAGGCAAAGCTCCATTACAGACAGTGTTTGAGACCTGTTGTAACCTTCATGGGGTCTCCAAGGAGATAGGAGGCCAAAGGAAGAAGAGATGAAGAGGAGTCTGCAGGGCTGCGGAGCCCGAGCGTGCAGCCTATGGACCCGCAGCACAAGCTGGAGAAGCCATAATGCACCCACAGCCTTCCCTGGCAACAAGAAAAACTTCTGACCTTACAAAGGAATAAATCTTCACTCTTCTCTCGTAAAACTGGAGCCTGCCAATGCATAGGCACTGAGGAGGCTCCAGTAAAGAACTTTCACAATCACCTTTTTTCTTTAATGGCTTTTATGAGAACATAGAAAGGTCTCCCTCACCTTCCAAGTCTGGAGAGGCCTGCAGAATGCTATTGATAAAGACAGTTCTTTAACTCAGAAGGAGTAGAATTTGACTCAATTATCCTGCAGCCCAACAGTAAGGAAAGATAAAAATATTGCTCTGAAGAAAAGGGTTTCATTGCAGCGAAATTATATACAAGCATCTAATTAGGTATAATCTAAGACTTGTCATTCCTATAGGTATCATTTTCTCTGAAGCAGCTCTGAGTTTAATTCCTGCAGCACTACTACACAGGTAAGAGAGCCTTGATCAGGCCCTAAACCAGTCCTCTTGCCAACGTCCCCGGCCTCTTGCAACTGCTAACACACATCTTTTGGGCCAAACAACACCTCTTCCTTTGAGAGACCTCTCTACCCTCACCCAGCCTCTCCCAGTCCCTTTACCCACTCCATGCACTACCCTTCCAGTTTCAGCTGGGCTGTCTTCCAGGCACGTTACTCACAGTACTGACCAGTGCGTTGCAACAGCACAACGTTCGGTTCCTCCCGACTCCCTCAGTAAACGGCTCCTGTCTCTTGAAGCCACCAGTGCTTTGTTCCACGGCCCGAGTGGACGGGGGAGTGTGTGACTAACTTGTCACTCCATCTTCCTGCCCCCAGGATCACTGCCTAGCAGTTTCTAGGAAGGCTCATTTCCTCTGGAGAAAAAAAAAAAAAAAAGAAAGCTAACCAAGTTCAAGTGCCCCTGGAATTTTAAAGTGAAGTACATCCACCTGTTATTGTTCTGTAGCATGCCATGAAAACAATAAACTGCTCTTAGGAAAAGAATAAACATCATTCACTGTCTAAGCATGTGGCTGTTTATGAGACGAGCTCCAGGAACCATCCTCCTCAAGGCTCCAGAGGCATCTGCATGTTAGTTCAGCAGCAGAGCAGTGCTCTCCTCACCGTGGCCCTGATGTTACACATAAATGTCAACCCTTTAGAAAATAGAGAGAAGCTTAAAAATAAATAGCTATAAGTAGAAGCAAGCATTGTGGTTAGTTTTGAATTGGCTTTATTGACATTTCTGTCTGGGGTTCTGTTACTGCCCAATTCAGAGAGCAGAAAAACCAAACACATTTCATTTAGGCCAAAACTGGTTTGAAGTTTTTGGAAGGACAGAAGCCCCTCCAAACACCATTTACACACAGAACACAAGAGCGATCTTCACCTCTACTCTGGGCCCCTAATTCTGATATATTACAAAGTATTTCACTAATTTGACTTCAGTGAAGCAAAAGCAAATCAGATGGGGAAACCCAGTTCATCCTGCCTTAGAAGCTGTTGGTGCAATGAGGCAGAAAGTTCCTCTTTTAGATTAGATTTAGGCTAACTGAGGTACGAGGAGCAGATTTACCTTCCCTGGCCTCTCCATTTGCAGGGCAGGAGAGAGGGAACTGTAAGTGAATGTGAACAAATCTCCCAGTTTTCCTCCTCTTACAACAGGAACACGTCACGTGCAGCAGAGCCTCCTGTGAGGCTCTACTGAGAGTTCCAGGCGGGAAGATAGGAAAAGATTCTTATTACCAACAACCCTCCTCAGCACACGAGCAGCTACCTGAACTGTGCCCTGGAGACAGCTCTAGCTCTGAGGAAACATCTGCTTCTATTACAGAAACAGCCCTCTCCAGGGAAGCCCTATTGCTCAGGATGCTCAAAACTAGGCCAGACTTAAAAGTGGCAGCAGCACAACAGAAAATAGATGGCAGAGGTTCTTCCTCAGCCTCCAGCTTCTTGTGGGATCGCACCGTTGTTAACTGGAAAGTTGAGAGCCTCATGGTGCTGCAAACTGGATGTGGCACTGTTTAAACATCACTTGCTCCACCGCCATCCCCTTCTTTTGTGTTCTGTTTTGCTGATGGGCTTCACTTAGCTTTGAAGCAGTGAGTCACACTTCCAGCCCTGCTGAGGTACTTACTCCCCCCAAGAAAAGGCCCCAGGAAAAATCACTTCTCTTTCAGGAGGCAATAAAAGATCTCTTTCCTCCTCAGGTCTGTTGCAGAAACATGAGAAGAACTCAAAAAAAAACTCAAAAAGCCCCCTGTAAGTTAAATATCTGGGGGGAAAAAAAACAGACAAAGCTGAATTCACAGGACTTTGTACTATATAATCACCCCCACATACACTGCTTTATACACTTCTGCTGGTTATTTGAATGAATGGTTTAGAAAAAAATTCTTTTCAAAAGGAACACATCCACATAAAAGCTGTACCAGCAGACTCTAACTTACATTCATGAAGACATCCACTGAAAAAGCAGAGAAAAAACATGTTTTTTTCCAGCATGTTTAACCTGGGAAGGTGGACAGCAGTTTCAGTACAGTTCAAAAAGGCCTCCTCTATTAAGCATTTAAGCACGTGAATAATCTTACTGACTCTCCCAGCAAAGTAACTTACTCAAGTCCTTGCAAGACCAGAGCCTTACTTGTTCGTAGCCGTGTTTCCAAACAGAAGCTAAACTACTTTTCAAACAAGACCCTGGAAACCCAAAGGTGCAGAAGTCCTTACTGAGTTACCTGATGGTCCACCATTATCCACCCGAAGCAGTCGGATGTTTTCAGAGTAAAGATCACATCTTCATTTAGTTCTGTAACCCACCCACTGTATCTTGTGTCTATCCCACCAGACACACCTCTTTGAGCAGCCTCACACGCATTGCACACGTGCATCCCTCTTGGCTTGCTCTGGCAGCCTCAGAAACCCAGGGGCTTCTTCCAACACACCGTGCTGGTCTGTGGGGCTCAACCCTACACACTTTGGGTGAAAAACCACCTTGTTTTCTGCTCAGTAGGCATGCACTGTAGTCAAACATCTATTTTATCACTAAACCATGACCTCCTGAACATATCAGTGTGCTCACACTTGACCAGCCCACTGAATAGCACAAAGGACAGGGCTCCATAGCCCGATCGCAACAAGCCTAACTGGAAATCCTTCATTAGTTACACCTGGGACTGTGTACCGAAGTACACAAGCCTTAAGGGATGGCTGAAGCAGGTTTTAGAAATTCTGATTTACATTCAGCATTGTCCTGTGGCTGAAGCAGGTTTTAGATATTCTGACTTCCCTTCAGCATTGTCCTGTGGGAGCCGTTCAGGGGGACACGGCGGTGTCCCCGCCGGCCGCCCCGTGCTTCACCCCGCAGCACTGCGGGCAGAGGAGGGACAGCGCATTGTTAACGCGGCTCTGCGCTTTGATGCCGCAGATCCGAACGCCCATTGCTGGATGAGCCCCTGCCCCCCAGCCGATCTGAAGCACAGCCCAGGGCTGCAGCCAGGCACGCCGCTCACAGCCCTCGCCTCCGCTCTTCTCTTCTCTTCCGACTCGCGTGCCAACTTGCAGGGAAAACCCCTTTTCCTGCTGCTCGCTGTGGGGCGAGCCCGCTGCGCACCGGGCAGCCGGCGGCTCCCCGGCGGAGGTCCCCGCTCGCAGCGGGGCTGGCGGGGGCGGCCCGAGGCGGGGGTCGGTCCCGCCCCGCCC